>JAWWEN010000009.1:24526485-24586542 GCA_035582955.1 Sycophila texana
TTATCACTTTATATTTTATTACCCAGAGAGAGAGAGAGAGAGAGAGAGAGAGAGAGAGAGAGAGAGAGAGAGAGAGAAAGTGAAAAAAGGCGAAACGATAACGCGAGTCCGAGGTATATATTTCGCCGAGAAAAGTAGAGTGGTACTATTCATCCAGACGAGGCGATGGAGAGCAACGCACTCGACAGATGCGGAACGTGGGAAATTGCGATAACGGCGACAAAGTATTGTGCGAGCGCTTCATCCGGAAGATATCCGGGAGTTTTCTCCTCGTTCCTCTTTTTTTTTCGCCCTCCTCTCACTCGGCAGCTGTGATTTGCGCACCCCGCACAATTATACGCTAGACGCGCGAGCGTCGCGGAAATCGCAGGCACGATGTTTACGAGACTGGAAGAAATTCCCCCGTTTTTTTGTCGAGCGGGACAAGTGCCGCGCCACCGGGGAGTCACGAGGAAGGACTTCATCCTGAAAATTGCAAATATGCATAATTTCAGTCGAGGGTTCATGCTTGAGCGCGAAATGGCAATTATAGCCAGCAGCACTGACATTTTCGAGTAATAATGCATGTCTTTGCAATTCTCCAATATTTGTTTTTTCACGTTCCTTGCGGTTTTAATATTTTTTATAACAATAGTAATATTATTATTATATGCTACTGAAATGTACAATATAATTCAGCTGTTTAATCAATTTTTTATTAAAAAGTAAAATTACAAAAAGCTTTTTTACGTTTTTTTCGAACTTTAGTTAAAAAAAGATTTGCTACTTTGTTTACATTATTCGTTAAAATTGGCGATCATTTATTCTGAGAAAGAGTCGGTTTAAATTTGATACAGATTATATTTTATTAAGCATAATATTTTTTAATGAATCGTCAAAGATTTACTTTTCTCCTCTCGATTTTACATTAGAAGGTACGTGTGCGTTAACGAGTATTTTGAAATAATTCAATAATTATGGATAAGATCGATAAATGAAATAAGCTTTCAAACAACGCTATTACACGCTCGTTGGCATACTCTTGCTCCTTCATCTTTTGCCTTCGCTTGTTAGTTTGATCCCAGCGTTGAGTTCTGTACCTTTTTCGTGCTCTTAGTTTTTTTTCTCATTAAAAAAATAGGTGATTAAAAAATATTCCTGAATAAATTTTTAAATTGGTTTTCAAATTGCAGAACTAAATCACACGCAGTGAAATAATAAGAATTTTGCAAGTGAAATTTCATAAAAGAGGACTCCAATTTATTCACTTTCGAGTCAGTTAATAACTCATCACGCATTCCAAATATAATTTTGGGGAATAAATAATTCCCAGTTCAATCGAAAAGGGATCGACGGGAAAAGTCCCGAATGACAATACTTGCGCATGCGAGAATCTGCATTCATAAATTAAATGATTTGCAATGCATTGTTTTTTTTTTAACGATCGTACGCTTCTTGCTTTACCTTTTCTCTCACGATGAGTGTAGAATATCGTATTGAATGAAACTTTAAAAAACTTTATAAATGCATATGCAAATTATATAAAATCTTTTATATATAAAAAACTTTTTAATGCACCGTGAAATTGAAAACGATAAATTCTAAATGAAAGAGCTTTACGGATTAAACATTCCGGTAGTAAAACCTTTAACTGACGGATGTACAGAAAAAGAGAATTTTCTCAAGTGAATGCGTTTAATTAATTTAAAATTTTCATTCTCTAAAGTACTTGACCTCTCCGTATAGTTATGAATCGTTTATTATAATTACAGGAAGATCAAATATTTAAAAGTAGAAAGTCTAATTTAATGTTCTTTATTTCTTGAAAAGAATATAAAAATGAATGAATTTGAAAATCAGCAAACAATTGTCGGATGAAAGAAAAAAAGCACAGTGTAATTTTGAAGAAAAATAAATTGACAAAGACATAATTACATTAAAATTGTCAGTGTTGAAGGACGCACTCTTGCAATATCTTCGTTGCAATTGACATCCAAGCTGCTATCGTCAAATTCGCGCTCGAAAAATCCCCCTTAAAAAGCTGCATCTACCTTAGGCTTAAAAGCGCTGAAAAGAGAAAGGGGCGAGAAAGAGGGCAAAAGCCGCAAGTCGGCGTGTCTGATAAGCAGCTGCGCGTGTGGCAGGTAACGCGCGCCGGGGCTCGAGAGGCGCACTTATAAATAGAAAAGGAATCCTCGGGACTGACGCCAGTCATCTTCTCTGGCTCCTCCGTTGCGCCGAGCCCAAGCCGCGACTGCCGCGAGCTTCAGCCTTGCGGCCGACGCTTTCGTGATACAATCGCTCCGCGCGCCGACAACCTGTTCCCTTTCGGCACGCGCATAATGAATCGTTGACGAACAAGCCGCCGAGCGAGACGGCTGCGGATTAGCGCGCGGCTTCTTAAATTAATTCAACGACGTGTAAAAAAGCTCCTGTCTCGAGTGTGAAACTCCATTACCGTTCTCGCTCCTCTTTTTTCTTCCCCCTCTTCCAACAGAACTGGCTTGTACCCATTACTTTAATTGCCGCAAATCGGCGAATATTTTATTTCAATGGAGCGACTAACTGTTGTAAATTAATTATGCTAAAAAATAATGGGCGGCTAAAAAAATCAGACGAGTTATTATAGTTATCAAAAAGTAGTCTCGCAATAACATAGCGTTATTCGGAGCGAAAGCTTTCAACGCAGCCATTACGCGAGACGTCGCGACATTGCGAGCGCGCACACCTCGAAAATGGCATTTTCAAACAAACAGCGTTTCCCATGTTTCCCGTTATCCCATTAAATTGCATCATAACATTACAGGTTCTGACTCGCGCAAAGTGCCCTTATATAGCAGCGGCGAATTCCGCTCCGGCAAATTGATAAAAGGAACATTGAAAATAACTCGAGCACGCCCGCACCGCTAATGTAAATAACTTGAGGAATGTGTCTTTGAGCGTCATAATGGCACGCTGCACCGCTCGGCGTTCCAGTAATTATGTGTGCGTCAAAAGGACGTTGCGGGTTCCGCGCACGACACGCTAAAGTGACAGGATCCACCTTTCCTCGGCCTCTGCCTATTCGGTTACTGAGTTTTCTGCCTTGTACACGTTTTGGCCCTTCGCGCGCATATTTTCGGCTTCGAATATGATTAAGTAAATTTTCCCAATTATTGTCGCTACGCTCAACGACTTACGGGGACGTGAAATAATTCTTCTAATCCTGCAATTCATTTACAGTCGAGGATACTAATTAATTAAAGCTATAGAAACGTGCAGGTGGTTAAAGCAGAACTATGGAGATCACGAAATGGAAGATAATTTATTAAGCTTGGAATTGACATTTTTTTATAATCCCTCGACGTCCAATGTACGTTTCGCAAGATTAATGTCAAATTCAAAAGGAGATTAAATTAAATATTCATAGTTCCGGAGTGAAAATCCAGAAGAAAATAAAAAAGCCGAGTGCGGTGAATGAAATAAACGAGAGGAAAAAAGATTGGAATCAAGAGCAATTTTATTCTGAGGGGCTGCGAGATGTCTCCTCGTCTAAAAGCGTCCGGAATTGACCGTGAAAGTCAAATGGTCGCGTTTTCGTTCTTGTAAGTGAAGAGGAATGGAGAAAAACGAAGAACCTATATACTTTGGATGACTGAACGTGAGAAGCCCGTTGAAAGGTGAATTTAACGAGTCATATCGATCTTTTTCATACAACGCAGTCCGTGCGCAAATGTGCCACCTTTTTTACTCCGAAAACCAAAGTTACGCTTAAGGCTTGCTGAAATTACAAGACGGAGGCGCTGCTATAATATAAAACCTTCGTGATTCGCGACGTATATGCGCCAACTCACATTGTATATACTTTTGCGGAAGAGAGCGTATCTTTTACCCAGGCATGTATAATGGCGCGCACGAGTACCGCAGAAGCCGCAAAGTGTCCCTGAGTTACCGTAATGTTTGCTACTTAGTTTGCCACTATGAAAGAGTCGGGTGGGGAATGCTACGGATGCACGCGGCTTTTGTTTCCTGTAATGGATTTTGTTTAGTAGCGCTCTTATACCCTGGCGCCGTGATTTCATCCCGACGTTGCGTCAAAATTGCGAACTTTGCGATTTTCATAGGTTTCGGTAATCCGACAAAGGAAGAACGTACATTAATTCAGATATTGGTACGAAGTATGCGTGCAGTATTAAATGTTCTTAAAAAGTAAGCTGGCTGTACTATCATAAAAAGCAATTTGTTGCAACAAAGAGGATCGTTACGAAAGTTTTCGGCTAAATTCGGAGGAGTTAACCTCGTGCTTATTATTAGAATTTACTCAAAGATGTTATCGTATACACAGAAGCGCAAAGTCAACAATTCCAGTTTTACGAAAATTCTATTAAACTAACTTTACGCTTCGTATTTGTTGCGTCGCATTAGCATATAAATGCAACGATTAAAAAAGAAAAATTTTCTTCGGTTAAAGCTCGGCGGAATAGTTTTCAGTATAATAATTAAGCAGGTCTAATTAAAAGTTTATATGCGCCATTGTAAGGGCTCTACCTTATAGTTTACACACAAAAAGCTGAGCTCGCTGTTCTCTTTTTCTTCCCATATTAAGGTAGCGAAATGTTTTTCGAGATAACGAGGCGGCACGGGGGGTCGAGTTCATGCTCCTCATTGTCATGAAATGAGAGAGCCGACATATAGATACATATAATCTACGTAAAAACCTATAAAATAGAAAATCTTTCATCATTTTTTACTGCAAGCAACATAATATCATTTATGAACCCCTTTCGTATTTACTGCATTAAAGTGTGTCAGTAACCCCGTCACTCAAGACTTAACTACTTAGCATTATTAAACTTCTGTCCCTCCTCATCAATTCCACTCGAATTATAACCGCACATACGTACGCTCCCCCAGTTATTTTTAGAAAATTCCTCGAAATTTAATTTTTTTTACAAGTATATACTATATCGGCGCTTTGCTCTATTCCTTCTTAAATCGCTCAGCTAAAAATTAGCCTTCAAGATTTCGTCGCCGTTCATTTTAGCGTTCCCAGTGCTCGCGGTCCGCTGCGAGAATTCCCTTCGATCTCGATTCTCGCGGAACGACTAATTAGCCAGACGCGTGAACTGCATGACGAGTGCAATTAAGGTACGGAGTCGCTCCGGCTCGTGGGATAGTCGGGGTAGTGTGAGAACGTTACAGTACGTGAGCACCTGGCATTACGCTTACGCGACCGAGCGACGCGCCGACTTCCTTGCCGGCGAAATTCGTCGTCGCCAGGCGGCGTATACACCCCAAGGCTAAGCCGTTTACCAGCTTCCTGAACTCTAGTCGCTTATGCGTGAGTCTGCACTTTCTTTTAAATCTCTTTGCAGACTACCAAGTACCTCTGAATGATCCTTTAATTTTTCTTTTTCTTTTCTGCGAAATTGGCTCTTTGCATTTTCTTTTCCATTTAAAGATATCGCATATTTTAATCTATGATCTTGATAAATCATAACGACCTACGAATTTTCAACGCGTAATAACATAAAATATTATTTTTTTAAATTCTGTCAAGAGTATATACTGAATTCGAAAAAATTTTCTTAAGCATAGATCTAATTGTTTTTTTATTTAATCAATTCTAAATATTTTAATTAAATGAATCACTAGCACAGAAATGGACGAAGAATTTTTCTCCACATAAAGTGAAACCAATAAAACACGATTCCCATTCTCTTTTTTTTTCAGTGTCCTTACCCTTAGTCCAGGAGCGCAGTGGCTTTAAAAAGTCATCTGGCAATTTCAACGAAGCAGCGCAGCATGCAAATTTAACGAAGACCCCACCAATCCGTCTCCCCTACTCCCCTTTCTTTCCTCTGCCTCCCAGTTTCATGTCCGCAATCATTGTGTTTCGTGCAAAACTTCAACGAGACCTTGAGGTCAAGTAGACCAATCGAGCTTTTGGGGTCGCGAGGAGCAAGCGCTCCTTCGAGTAATTTCTCTAGTATTGTAAAAACACTACCTACTAAATAATTTTCTTTAAAGAATTTTAAGCCACAATTAGCAAGGCAGGAACAAAAACGTTTGCACATCAAACAAAATGGAAAGAAAAATCCATCGGCACTAGTATGTTGTTTGGCGCATTTCAGACGCCCCTATCTTCTTTGCTTTGCTCGCATCGACGCGTTAACACGCTGCGCAAAAAGAGCACCACCCGAGAAACGAGAGTCCGTTCACTGGTAGGAATAATTTTGATCTCGCACGCCTGCACGAGAATGGAGGTCCTGTCGTGACATTGGGAGTCGGTGAATTACACGGGGGTGGTTCCTTGCGCGCGCTTGCAACTTTTATTGCACATTTCAGCCCCGCCGAGTTTATTATTGAATGCAAATACTGCGCCGGCTATTTTACACGTACAATTTTAGCGCCCTCGCTTACGGATAATATTGTTTTTACTATAGTGCACTCATGTTTTATTGAAATATAGCGCCCTCTTGATCTATGCTTATACTTACCGCGCATTTTCTGGCCATTTTTTTCGAGTTCGCTGTTGTGCGTCCAGTTACGTTGGCTTGATGGAAAAAATTCTCCAGATGTTTGTTGTGTTTCATAAAAAGATTGTTTCAAATGACGTCGCTTTTATTTCTCTTTCTGCATTCGATTTTATGTTATTCCATATTACTGTGCTGCGAAGCAATAAACTTATTTATTTTTTAGATCAAAATTTATTTTGAAATTTAATATTTTTCTTTATCTTGTTTCAGGGAACCATCGTAACTTATTGACGGTGGACTGTAGACAGCACGATATCTCAACATTTAGTAAGGTAATGATCAATTTATTTAAAATAGTTATTTGGAGGTGAAATTTAAAAGATAAAGTGTGTTTTTAGAAAGTAAAATACACTTGAAACTCTTTGAAATAAAAAATTATGTTGTTCAATAATTAAATACATCCGCATTCGCATATTAAGTGGATTACAGAATGCTCTAGGTAAGTTTTAAAAAATGTATACAACAGTTGTACTGAAACAAGCATTGTAGGCTGTGGGAATAAAAAAAGTTGTTAAAAAATGCAAGAGAACTATAGAAAAGCTATCCTCCAACTTGGAGAGTTTTTCGTTCTTAGAATAGCCTGTCGTCGCATTGAAATTCTTCCACTAGTCAATCGTCAAAGTATGAGAGATCAATAAGAAGGAAAAGTTACAAAATGGGACGTAGACGGAGATATATGAGGGCTGACATCGTGAATGATGTTACTAAGGAATAGAAAACAGGAAAATTCAAGAAAGATGTAAACAAGTGCACTCAAGTTGGATTACAGGCGTAGATAAAGTTACCTACAAAATAAGGCATAATATATAGTATCGCTAACTTTGCAAACGTGAAGATACAAAAATACCAAGCGAGATAATTCAGAAATACAGAAGATACAACAGAAATAAATTAATATTTGAAATTAAAAGATTCTACAGCTTTAGCCGAGGGAATTGTCGTCGTTGTCCGTCAGAGTTTTCACTCCTTTGCGCAGTTTATATTTCTGTATCATAGCCATAAAATTTGTAGCCGTAGATGTCTCACTAGTCGGGGAAGTTTTTATGCCCTCACAGCGGCTACTAAAATTCATCGTGTGGCATTCGGAGATAAACCATGGCCTGGTCGATGTAAGAAAAAGTATCCGGGGGAGAGAAGAGCTTCTTGTTAAAAAAAATAGGAAGTTCTTGTTATTATTAAAAAAATTTAAATTATGGTCAAGTAAGTGCTTTTTTCATTGTATGAAAATTTTTATTACACCCGTAATCACATTTTTCGAGATAAATCACCGTAGCAAAAGTCTTTCACTGCAGCAACTATAAAAAAAAAAACTTGAATAGAACGTTCGCTGCATACGGAATAAAAGTAATTAATAATAATAAAAAAAGCTTTTAAAGCGCATTATGCAGATATTCAAATGCGTTTCATAAATAACGCTCGCCGAGCTTCAGAGAAAAATTAAGCCCCTTCGCGTTCTTTCCCTCGAATACGGGATGTTAGCGCGTTCCGTTGATCAGCGAAAAATTAGCTCGTTGGCTCAAACGCGTCAGATAAATAATGTTGCCTCAATGCTCCTCGCGCGTCCTTTTTTCAATCACCTCCACTTGAACTCCCGTGGGATTTCGCTTGCGAAAATAATACGCAACGCGCGTAGGCCTCCTAATTGTAATCAAGTCTGTCGCATCGCCGGGACGCTTTTAACGCGCAGCAAGAGGCGGGAAGCGGCTGGCAGAGCCAGAAAGATTCTCAAAGGAAAAGAGGGAGGGAGAGCGTGCGAGCCGCTCGGAGCATACACACTTTGCAGAATATAAGCTGAATAGCGCCGGCGAAGGGAGCACTGAGGCATTTGCGTGGAAAAACATCCTCATTATTTGCGTTTTATGCAAACTGCCGTGGGATAAGCTCGGTTCCTCGTGTCTGCTCGCCCGACCTGCCGCCCATCCGCCGGCGCTTTCAACGAGCCCTAAGAATCGGTCTTGCCGATTTCTAGCGTTTAATATCAAACATTAGCCTTTTCATGAAACTTGCGATTTTGAGCTGCACTGCTACCCTTTTTTCTCGCTTACTGCAATTGTCGGCACTGACCCTACTTGCGAAATTCTTTTTAGCTGCCGGGGCTCGCTTTATATTTCACTTACACAGCTACCAAAACTTTCTGCAGTAAGTAGTAAAAATCCGGCTAGCTATTTTTTTCTGATGTATAAATAAAGTTGATCGCACGAATGCATCTTTTCGCGTTCTAAAAAACATCTCAGCGGTTCAACGTTTTTTCAAAGAGTTCTTTTCAACATTTCGTTCTTGGAGGGGGCGTATACGTTTTAATTAACGAAATCACTTCGCTCCGCTAAACGTGGGGGAAAATTTTATTTCCACCCTTTTGAAAGTACGAAAGTTCATCGCATATGGTATCATCGTGTGATGGCGCATAGAGCGCAGGCTTACACACACGCGGGGGCAATATACGCGTGGATTAATGAAGCTCCCAAATGAAATTTTTTTGACCGATGCCGGCTGTATAACAATGGCTTATTAAAAGGCATTTTTTTCGCCGCGAGCCGCGCAGCACGCCCGTTTCTCATCCTTGATACTACATTATCGCTTATTGGATAAGCTGATTGATAGGTGTTGCCGATTAATTTTAATAATAATAATATAATATTTCTGATAGAGAATGGCCGGAGTATTGATCGGTAGGTATGTATTGCATGCGCGTAGATAACTTTGTGAGAATGAAATGCAATATTCTAGCAGGTTCGATCGATTGTCGTTCAATATATGAAAGCACTCAACGTACGCTGCAAATAAAGTGGGAGAACTGTTGAAACAAATCGGGACGATAGAGCGAAATTCTCGACATTGTAAAATGGTCGCCTCTACCAACACAAGTGAAATTTTATTGCAAAAGTAATTTGTCATTCAATTACCTTAAATCTTTCGTTTTTTTCAAATGCACTAAACTTTTTATCGATGTAAAAACTGTGCTTGGCTTATATTTAATGAATACACGGATAATTTTTAAAACAGTCACCCATTTACAATAAAGGTATAATTTTCTTTTTGTTTCTGCTGTTGCAAAAAAAAAGAAGAAAAATCTGCAATTGGGGCGTATACAATATAATTGTTATCGTTAAACATAAGTGTTTGCATTATTTTGATATGGCAAATAAAAATTTCACAGAAACGCCAGATCGTAAAGTGTCGTAGAGAAAACGTAATATAGCTGAGCGCAGAACGGCAAGGACAACGAAACGCAACGAAACAATGTTAAATTAAGTTTTGAAAGCATTTAAGAATGCACATAAAATTCGGAAATGCCACACACCAATGAAATTTCCGGAAGTATAGTTGCCCCGCAACCAGAAATTTCTCGTTAAATTTTAATAACGATTTAATAAGATACGAACCGTTATGAACATCGAGAAGTTCAAGCTGAATTTTTATTTTTATACACAAAAACTTAAATAAATTTTCCACACAACATGTAGCGTTTTTCAAGCAAAAGAAAAGGTTTGACTTGGCAGCATCCACTGGCAAATGAGAAAAATTCTCGGTTTTCCAAATGAATGTTACGTTACAAATGCAGGGCGCGAGCGGGCGTTTTTCGGAAGATAATTTCGTAAAAATCGCTATTGGTATTTTATGCGCGAGGCGACGCGAGGTCCAGCAGTCGCTGTACGTGCGCTTCCGCCGGACAGTCTTGTTATTTCGTCGAGCGCCTCGGCCTTTTTCCCTTTTACACTTCTTTTTTGCTGGTCCAGGACGCGGCGGGACGTTAATAATTCCAAGCATCGCTCTCTCTTTCTCTCCGCGCTCTTCTTTGTATTTGTATGGGATTTTCGAGCGCAAGCTCACGTACCGCACACGTGGCTCGGCACGAGTATTCCCGGCACATATCTCTCGCGGGGATGCGCATATTGCATTTCTGCAGGGGAAGGCGCTGTACGGCGGTGACGCCGACGCGGTGATGGGGATGACGATGGGAGACACTTTCAGGCACTAAGTGCGAGTCGCTACTTTTCGAATGGCTATCAAAACGATCTCTGCGCCACTCATAACCTCTTCACGTACGTGGTCGAGCTTTAGCCCGAGCTTTTTTCTCGATATTCCCACTTTCTAGTCTGTTCTATTCCACTCATTCGCATTCCTTTCTCGACTGCAATTGGCTTTCCGCGCTGCGTAGAAAACTTTTCAGCCGCGATCTAAAGCTATTAAACACCTCAAAGAGACAGAAGACTTTGTCAAATCAAGATGTTCCATCATAATGCTCCTGAAAAATTAAGGAAGCAACTATTTTAATCCGTGTCCGACTTTTTTTTAACAAATTTAATAATAGTTCATTCAATAATTTTTAACGCGACCTAATAGTTAGGAAAAAATATGAAAAGGAACTGTCAAAGAAACGTCGATAATGATGTGCATACGATGCATTTATAGACTTCGTTGATTGATATTTTGCGTTGATTCACCGCGAAAGTTTATGATTAATGAACGGAAATATGTGGACACCTCGATTTATATGCATTGCTAAATCTATGATTTTGATTAATGCAAATCTCGCACCTCGTGTGCTATGTGAGATTGACACTTGTTCGTCCCACATTGCATATAATGTTCAATCACGTTTCCTGCAAGTATTTTCATACTGGTTGTACCATACATTCGAACCATTTCAATTGGAAATTTGCCTTCTCCACGTGAAATGATTCTAGTTTAGTTAGTAAGTTACGTGCACCTGCCTGATCTTCTGCGAGCGTGTCAATTATACTGCGCTCTGTGAAGAGTGTGTCAAATGGCGCGATTAAACGACCTAATACGGAATAAAAATAATGTGAAAACGAATTTTAAGACGTCGCTCATAGGAAAGCAATTCGAGTCGTGCACATTTATTTCGATTTGCTGTATTCCATCGGCTGCTTGAGTAAAATCCGATTCTCATTTGCGCGTTCACTTTTACGACGCGGCCCCTGCCTCCTCAGAAGTAATCGTCGCGTTGAATTTGCTCCGACTTCGATTTGATTCACGAAAAAAGAGAGAAACCGTGTGCCTGACACCCGGACCATTTCGATTTTCATTAAACACAGCCGCGCTTGCTGTGCGCAAATTTTTCGCCGCTGGCGCCATCGTTTCGAGCTGCACGAATGGCCCAAAAGAAATTAGCGCTTGGTGTATATATTATAGATAGGCCCAGGAATAGAAGGAAATGGAATTCGGAGCTACTCCTGTAGGAGAGGAAACATTAATGAAATTAATCGAAAGCCAGGATCAGCTTTCTACACCCTCGTCAGGGGGGTCAAGCGAAATTCTTCGAGAGAAAATCAATAGCGTCTAGTAGAAAAATTTGAGCACTTGCGCTTTTCAAGACCGGAAATACAGCTTTATTGTGACGAATCTATTTTCTTTCCGTTAATTATACTTTTACAAACGTTCGCTTACTATTAGTCGTTAATGTTGGTAAGTAAAGCGACAGCACTTAAATTATAAGTTCGGAGCTCAAGGCCGAGCAGTCCGGCGGTCGCTAATTGATGTTTACACATGTGTACGGTGGCTCCCGTCGGAAAGGACGAGGATTTTGCCTGGCTCCATCCTCGCGGCATCTCATTGGCCGTGCAATGTATGCGCACGCGCGCGGACCGCAAATAGCCTCAAATTACCTCTTCTTGATTAGTTCAGGTGCTTCTGAGTGGCTCGGTCGCGAGAACTGTGTCGTCAACGTCACCGCAGACGTACCGTTGCGTTTCCGCTGGTGTGTACGCCTGGTCTCCTTCTTTACGTGAACGTTTCTTGGGAACAACCTTGTATCCTTTTGCGCGTGACTTGTGATACTATCCCCTTGCGGTCTGTTTCAAAGAGAAGATCTAAATATTTAGAAAGTACAGCTTCAACTTTCACAGACAAGATTTTGTGCTGAATAAAATTTTGAACCAACATCATTACATCGGTTAAGTTGAGACTAATTTTATGATGCAAGCTCAAAACGATGGATTAAAAATTTCGGTAAGCAAAATCCTGATTGTCCGTCTATTGTGGGGAGGCGTACGTCACGCGTGGTCGACTTCCAATTTCATTTTCTCACGGCCGTTGCCTCTCGGCGCCCGAGAAACAATACCACCGATAAAGAATGGCCGCGGCGCCGTCATCAGGAATTCTAGAGCGCTGGAAAAAATATTGCGCTTTCCGTGCCGCGAAGCCCGAATGCCAAGGAGGAGAAAATACCGAACGCGGCGCCGGGGAATCAATGAAGAGAAATTGCTTCTTCGACAGAGAAAATTCCGCTGCGGTTCGACGCGATTTTGTCTTAATTTTTTATGCTAATACTGACGCTGTATCTTGGATACGTCACAAAATGTGCATATTATATTTTAATACCGGTTATCTTTAGAAATCCATAATTTTGAGATGATTGACTTTTTAAAAAATGTAAGTTTTCCTTAAAAAAAGGTTCTTATAGCTCCTAAAAGTTTATATAGTTAACTTGTCTGTGGAAAATTAGTAGATATTATCACTAAGCGATTTGAATGACCCACTTAAAGTTTTCCAAGCTTTCCCCGGAATTCATGATTTGTATCCGTCGCAATAATAGTAAAATTTTCTTTTTAAATTGTTAAAATTGTAAGCCGCGCTACGCTCGACACAGCCACAGGTTGCTTTTCGGGCCAGTTCCCGCGGACTCTTTCTGGCAGCGAGTTGTTTGAATTCATTTCGTGAAGCCCGCGCAAGAGAAAATAATGCGCGGGATTTCCCCGGGAAGCCCCGGCGACGAAAAAGGCGAAGGAAGGCGGAAAGAAACAAACGGCACCTCCGTGGCTCGAGCCATCGGTTCATTTGAATAAGTCGGCGGCAACGCCATCCGGGAGCCCTGCAAATACAGACGAGAATCGAGACTATCTCCTCTCTTTTCTCCCGCGCTCGCCTGGACTCCAACTTCTTGCTCGCAATGTCGCGCACCATTCAAATACTACTTAAGCGTTATATAACCTCCGCTCGACGGGACTGTATATTTTTTTCTCTTATTCTTACTTTTTTTTTTAGCCTCTTTGTTTTTAATATGCTAAGCTGCCCCGCTGAATCGAAATGTTTTCGATATTTTTCCAGTGTATTGGAAGAATAAAACAGAAATTCTGCACAATATTAATATGAAAGAATGTATAATCGCTGCTTTTCATTTTTTATTACTTTTACGAAACTCTAGGGGAATTTCGATTTTTTAACAAAATTTACATCGATTTTCTTTTCTCATAAAAATTTACGTAGTCTTGCCGCATTCTGCTTCCAACGTAATTACTGGAATAAATTAACGGTTCATGATTGCATAATTGCATAACTAAAGGGTATATCTTCAATATCATATTAACGGATTAAAACTGCATTCTTCATAAATGTAAGCTTAAATAAAAGTTTAAATATTAAAAGCATCGATTTGTAATGACAAAAAAAAAACTCCAGCATTTCGATCGTTCATTCATGGAAATATCTTTTACTTCACGGTCTATGCACATTTATTCAAATCCATCAAGAGCATAAGGTAATCTGTATCTTATCGATTCCTCTTTACTATCCTTTCTGCTTTTATTCTTATGAGTTCGCTCACCGCAGCGCGACGGCATACCAGAAATCGAGAAATATGTATGAACTAATATCGGCGCATACTACTGTAAGCTATTTTTGAATTGAATTTTCAGCTTTCGAGAGCTTTCAGAATTTTTCTCAAGCGATGCCCTAGAGTTGAATAAAAACGGGTTTGTAGCCAAAGACAACTTTTTTTCATAGGAAATTGTCATCTTTGACTTCACTTTATATTCATCACATTTGTAATTTAATCAAGTTGAACTTACACTTTGTTCCAAAAGTCTAGCGTATCGATCCTTTTTTTTTCGTTCAAGTAGGTCGGCGGGAGATCGAGATTCGCGTACTCATCTGGCGACCGCGCGATTGGTCGTGCAGCCAGCGCGTGATTCTCGACGCAGTCCTAAGACTGCCCAGTGTAACTCGCGCGAGCCTTGGAATTCCCATACAAATTGCAGTCAGGTAACCCCGACGCCAACGTCGTTAGAAGCACTTCGCTCCCACTCGCCATTACCGTAAACGTGAAGACCTTCCTGGCACCGAGCGCCGTCGCATTTTTAGGTACAGATCGCCGCTGGAGCTGGAAAAAGCTCTGGCGCGTCTGTCCCCCCGACGCGGGCAGGATTTCCTTCGCGATTTTTTTCAGCCCCCTTTTTCTCTCGGAGAGGAGATATTCGAGCCCGGGGGTGCTTTAATGCTTTAACAGCGGTTGAGTTTACAAATCGGCCGGGAATGCGTGACAATTTTTAACGTTAATGAATTTCGTCGTAGTACGTCGTCGTCGTGTAATAAGTTCGCGCTGATGGAGCCTCATTTTTCTAATGCTACGTACATCACTCGGCCTTATTTTCTTCACTTAATTAGCACAATACTAATGATTGTGCATTTTTTAGAGATAATGGAAGTTTCCTACGAAGTTTATTGTTACTCTGGAACTAAATTGTGGATAGGCCATGCAGAATTTATATCTAAACGAAATGTTAATTAATACTCGACGAGCATTACTGTTATGGTAATTGGAAATGCTATTGTTCATAAATATGGTAAATTCCATCATCTTTTGCACTAGTCACTTGTCCATTTTCCCTTTCAATTTATCAGTCACATGAGTTTATACGAATTAAAATTTTCGTTCACATTTGCACATTGAGATCATGTCAGCATGATTCACTTCGTAATGTATTGGAAATTGAATAATTAACTCTATTATACTGCAATTATGCTAAATCAAAAGTTTTATATAATTAACGGTGTACGTCATTTGAATTTCATGTCATGCAAAGCAGTCTAATAAATTGAATAAATCGTACTAAAATGTAACTCAAGCATTGAATCTAAAAAATATATTTTACATTGTACATTATAAACATTTCACGTTCCGCATTCGAAACGAACTAAATAAGTAGAAAGTAAAAAGTGCCGTTTTTTTCAACGATTTCGGAGTTTATTAAAAATGAACAAACTAGCTCCCGGCGGATAGCGTGCGGCTGATTACTCAGGCTCCTGGACTGATTGAGGAAACGCCATGACGTGCGGATATACGGGATGGCCGAATGGGTTTCGACGAAGTCTAGGCCGGAATTTCGAGCGCACGAGAGGGAGTCTGGATGGATGCCGCGGTACTACGCATGCATTATGCAATGTTTATACATTATGCAGCGCAGCCATTGCTACAGCCGCAGTGTACGAACTGCAGTGCGCCGCGCGCGAGTTTATTTATTTTTCCCGCTTTTTTTCATGAACCCTGGCGCGCTACCACCTCCCGTCCCCGCTTTCGCTGCGTCATCCTAATCAATGGCGTAACGTATAAATCTACAATTTTCAGTTTTTACGAAAATATTCGATAGCCGGCATGCTAAAACAGCAAATTGTTTATTGCACTACTATGAACACAATAAATCTTGAAAAATCACTTTCCACAAATTCAGAGAATGCACAATTGTCTGTCACGTTATATAGTATTATACGATGGACAGCGAATGAATAAGCTTCATTACTCTACATAGTCGATTATTAAATAAGTTGAATCGCGTGTTTGAGCAGACATTTAAATTATTAAAATAACCTACTTAGAGTCTCTATAACTGACAGTCGCTTCAGTCTTTAAAATATCTTCACGTTATTAGCATAGAAAAGGGAAGTTTTAATTGAATTTGTTGCTCCCCGCTCCGGCGCACATAGTAACAGTGCATGCGCAATCATTTTATTTCAAGCGTCGCATTTATAAAGTTTGAAGTTTCCGCGGAAACTTGGCGACTCCGCGCTTACGTAGCTCAACCGGAGCGCTTTCGCAGGATGCAAAATTGAAAAAGTCGTTGAGCTGAATATAATCACGCCGCGAAAAATTCATAACAGCTGATTTTAATATTTTAAGCGAGCACGCCTTTTTCTCGCGTACCTCAATTCATAAGCTCTTCATAATTATTAATTTCCTTACAAAGCCGGACGAAATAAATTACGTTACGGCTGACGTAATCCTTGATTGTACTACTGAGTTTTCAGTATCATTCAAAATATTCGCAGCATATAGTTTCCTGCATATTTCGTTTGGCACGTTTTCACTATGAACATTAACTGCAGTAAATAACATGAAAAATTGAAAAGTAACATTCTCGGGGATACTGCCGGAGCCTGGATTTTCGAAATTTTTGGCACATTTCTCGCAGAAGCGCCGCGCGGTATTCGCAAACGAAGGCATTTTTCGCGTCCATCGGCTTTTCCCTTTACAATGCTCGCTCTCCTTTCTTTCGATTCCAGAATCCAGACTAGTTTCGTGCATTGTTAGGTCCCTGTCTCCGCGTGAAAGAGCAAAAGTCTCGATCCTTTTGTCTCCCGGCGTCTAAATACGCGCCAGAACTCGCTCGCGATTTTCCGCGCGGCTCTTGGCTCCCTTTTGTCGTCGGACCTACTCCCCGGTCGTTAGCGCGTCGTATCGGCTTTCTGCCTTTGACTCGGCGCTCGATCACTTACCTGCCGCCGCCCCGTTTCCTCGATCTTATAGGCGGCCGCGTCTCGGGCCTATCGAGCTGTGGAACCGTGAAAGCCGCACTCGCACTATCCCGGGATTGATAGTGATCCGTGGCGCGCGGGGAGGAAGGACGCGCGGGGGGGGGGGCTGCTCGATAACGATCTGGGTTATTGGATTCCGCGTGATGATGTGCCTACTTTATCGAGGGTCTAGCCTCGCGCCATTTCTGGGGCCCCGCTCATTAGATGAGCGCTGGCGCGCAGAGCTTGATTGAACCAGCGCCGCCCTTGATTGAACGAAATCGGCGAGGAGCTTTCGTGGCTGCGCCAATATTTCAAGTGACTAGGTGGCCCAATCGGAGTCTCGTGATAGTTTCGAACAATTATTGAATTTTCTATATCTATTTTTAGTGAATTACATTATATTTAATCAGTTGTTTATCCAATTTATCGTGTAGTAATAAAAGGAAGTTAGAAACTATGTCCAATTTGGTTATTTTACGAGCAGTCATTTGAAGAAAGTAAAGAATTGAAATGGCAAATTAGAAAAGTATTAAAAAATTGAAAGTTTTAGTAATCATCCCAGCGCGTGACACGAGTCATTGGACTTTGTTAACTTAGTGGTTCGCGCCTCGGAAATGTAGTATCATCGAACCGTGTAGTTTGCAAATAAACAATGTTTATTCGTTTACAAATGATCCTTGGCTCAGTCGTGCATTTACGCCCGTGTAAATACCTGGATAGATACGGATGAATGACAGCAGGGAGAAAAACAAACAGTAATTGTGTTTGCTAGTAGTTGTAAGGTGGACATGCGCAGATAAAGCCAAGACAAAGCCATTGTTTCGCTAATATATTATTATCGATTGCACAAATTATTATTGTAAGAGAGACTAGAGTATAACGGATCGGGGATAAAATCGTATAACGGCTTTAATTTTCCGTAAAAGAAACTTAGTAAAGATTTCATTTGAAAAATCAATACTTTTTTCAAGATTTCTAAAGATTATTAACGACTGTCACTCATTGAAGATGAAATAAATAAAATTTATACACGAGTATTTTGAGAATCTTTTGTAAAAGTTCTTAGTGGCCTCGAAAAACGAAATAAACGCTAACAGTAACGACTCAACGTCGCGCAAAAATTAATAATTTATGAGACTGTAAATGCGCTCGCTGACGTTTACGGTAAAAAGTCATTAACGGCGCAGAGAAAAGCGATTCGGCGTCCGTCGATGCAAAATTACTGTCCCTCAAGCGTGCAACAGTTAAGAGAAGCCGCCCACCTTCCCTTTGTCTCCCGCGGGCGGGCAGAGCCGGAGCATAAATTACGCGGCATTAATGTATCGTCGATAATGCGAATTTATCGCGAACTGAGAGGTAGCGGAGGCGACGCATGCACGCTCGGAGCATGCGCCGCTGGCTTTTTGGGACTTTTTCACGTGAGGGGGAGCAACGCGCGCAGAACCCCAGCGGGGGTGACGATGCACGCTCGTATTAATCTCTTGAGAGATAGTGGCCCATCTATCGTTGCCGGACGGGATGTGCCTGACACTCGAAATCAATGGCATTCGGCCACTGGCGCTGTAGCGCCGTTACCCTATCCCACTACCGTTTATATACCTATATAGTCACTTTCGGCTTTTCCAACCTGCGCAATACGAGATATTCGTTCTACTGTCTGCTGCTACGCCGACCTATTACACCTTTTTATTTAATATACCAAATAGATATTTAGCTGATTTTCTTTCTTGAAGCTGTTTTTTTATATTCGCCGCGTTGATTTCGTTGGGCGTGAACAAGGGAGAGTTGGTGGCGCACGCGACAAGCTTATTAGGATGGGAATGACGCGTAATCACGGACGGTAGTTAATTTTGGTAATGAGTTTGCAATTTATGCGCTCAATTAGTACTGTTGCGATGTGCGCTTTCGTCAACGGATCTGAAAGAGTTAACATACCCGCAGATTTTAGCTGCTAAATTAAAAGTTACAATTATAACAAAATAATTGGATTTCTTCAGATTATTTAAAATGTAATTATACACACGAAAGAGCCTGTGCTGGGCTTGTAAAAGGGAATCAAGCTTTATCAATAAGAATCGATAAGCGCATGCACCTACAATTATATGACAGTTCTCGTGCTAAATAAATAAAATACATAATATCAAATTAATTCCCAAAATGCAACGTGCAGTTTTATTACTGATACAAGGCAGGTAAATGGCTTAGCCATGCGTAGCTTTGTGTTTAGGTAGGCGCACAAGCAGTTGGAATTTTTTTTAACCATTTTATATAGAATGCAATGCAAAAAAAAATGAAAAAAAAACTCCTCAATCTATCCGGTGCTGTAAAAAAGCTGTCTCCCTCTTCGTCTGACTATAAAATTTACGGTACCCGTCAACGAGACGGGCGCGCAATTTTTCATTCTTACTTCGTCATACATACAGTGCCAGCGCATCCGACGCGTAGATTTCAAGCTCGAATGAAAAAAATGATAAATATTTAAAAAAAAAGGGAGAGGAGAGGGAATGAATGGTTCCGGCTGCGACCAAGTGCGTGTCTCGCTTTACTGCTAGCCCGATTTGTGTTCGATATTTCAGGAAAATATTTCTTTCGAATTTATGTGCTGTGGAAATACCGAAATGCACCGATTTAAGAAATCTATCAAGCTACTTATTTTTTATGAATTAATCATGTGTATTTATAGTATTGACTAATATAGCTTATATAAGTAATTAGCATTAGATGTAATTTAGAATTTGGTAAAATGTGAAAGTTTGTTAGAGTCGTAAGGTAAGCTAGAAAAAGAGTTTTATACATTAGAGTAGGTTAATTTCATGTGCGCCAGCCAGTATTTCGCTGCATCAGAAAATTTCCCTCGTTATACGAGCAACCGAGGACACTGCCGGCGGAATTTTCCACTTTTGCGCAACAGCAGTGCCAGGAGCAAAAGAAAGGAGCGGAAAAAATTCAGCCACCAAAAAGTCAGAAAGCAGGCACGTCCATTTAAGAGAAGAAAGCGCTCGCGCAACGACAGGACACCGAGGCGGGGGAGGGAGTGGGAGGCTGATGCAAAAAATGAGCAAACATGCCTGAGAACATCGGGCATCGCATTGGGCAAAGAGCGCAGCGGTGCCGTAGTGGTCAACGGTATGCATCATCCCCGACTCACGTACACGAGAGGGCCAGGGAGAGGTAGGTGAAGGCAGTAGCCGCGGGCCGTGTCGTCGTCCCTCGAGTGTCGTTATTCACAACTAGCCTCCCCCTCCTTCTCTTTCGCGCGACTTCCATTATTCAGAGCGGGCGCTGAGAGGCCAGGCGCCCCGCGATTTTTCAGGATAAACTCCCGGCGTCTCGGCGGCGACGCCCGGAGGACCTCTTTCTTTCCCTCTCCTCTCTGCGCCTCTCTCTCCTGTTTCGTGCCGCTAATGAAACGAATACTGCGTACTACGGACTCTCGCCTTTTTCGCTCTTGCTTTTTAACAGCGAGTTCTTTTGCCGCGCAGCTTTTGCACCGAGCTTGCTTTTTTGAGTCGCTATGCTTCGCTTTGGCTTTTCAAGCGTTTAGAGCCTTCCTTTTTTCGGCGCCGTCACTGCTTGCTCCTCTTTTTTCTAGGAATTTTCCACTTCTCCTTTATCACTTGCCCCGCGAATTTCTGTGGCGTCTGTTGTTTTCATCGATTCAAAGACTGGCCTACCCATAAAAATTAGTTTCATTTTTCTAATAATTTAAAAAATATACTTTTTTTTTTTTAAATTATTGTACGAGAAATGCATGTTGGAGCAACAATAATTCATTTATCGGTTGTAAACCTAAGCAGTTTATTGTTTAAAGTGACTTTTTCTATAAACGATTTATAACGTCGCCGCTATCTAGACAGAGTTTGCGCGAAATCATTGAAAACTAAATTATCGCGCACTTAATTGCAAAGGAAGCGGTGCAAGGTAAGTGGATTAACGTGAGCGGGGGGGACGAGAGAGGGCGTTGTATGTGATTACACCTAAGACGAGTCGCATAACGAGCTTCTGATAAAGTAAAATTATCCGGCGCAGCGTACGAAACGGGCGCGCGAGCTGGCGAACCCTCGGCCGAAGGCCTTTCGCAGTTTATGCTTTTCCCTCGTTTGCGGCTGACAAGCCATGCTGCGAATGTAATTAACTTAATGACGCGGTCATTATTATACGCGAAGAGTCGCTTCATGTTTTTACGCGAGTGCGCGCATTAGGCGCGAGCGTCGCGTTTACATTTGCATAGCCAAATGAGCCCTCGTAAAGCACACCAAAAATTCTCACCAATTTGGGATATTTCACCTCGACTATTAATGGAATGCAGGCCTACGTTGATTCTCAATACCTATTTACCGTTTTTCCTACCTTTTTTATATTCTGTTTTTTAACGACGCGAATATGCAGAGATTATTCAATGGATATCAGAAGTTGACTGGTATGCAGGTTTCTCGTTATACTCCATATATTTTATTTCTAAGTTCATTATAATTTCAGCTCGTAAAAATACAGTCGTCCCGCTGTATCAAATAACTCACTTATAATGCATCCCGCTATACCACGCCCATTATTTATATGCAGCCACTGCTCGACCTGTTTTTGCGAAATAAATACATCCAAGTTAAAAAATAATTAAACGAAAGGTCCCGTAACATTCGCAACGAAGCAATGGTAGATCATTAAATTTTCCTTTTTTGTTGTTTACATATACTTTTTACATGTACTAACCGATTAAACGTAGCCGGATTAAAGTAACTTTTTAAGCGTGGCATCGCAGAGGTAGTCACCGAGAAAAAAAATGGACGTATAAAACACAGAGGTAATTGCGTTAGCTCTTAATTCAACAGGGAATAGCGAATAAGTTGGATAAAAGAGAATAACCCCTACGGAGGACAGTGGGCTATTGATTTTTTCGGGAGGGGCCGACGGAGTATCTCGCTTTTCTCCCCTCCCGCCCAGCCTCTCGCCGCTCGACCCGTTTACTTTGGACCGCGCGTATTTTAGCGCCGAGAGCGGCTAGAAAGCGTAAAATGCGTCACGGTCGCCGAACTCGCCACTCCGACAAACGCAGATGATCGCCAGCCGAACGCGTGATGTACACCGGCACCGCGAACACCACCGAATATATGTAACAGGGCCGCGCGGGTAACGTTCGCACGACCTCTCGCGACATGGAAGTTCTAAAAAAGTGAACGATCGCGGCTGTCCGGGATTTTAACGGCGCGACGGCGGGCTCGCGAGGTGCAGTAACGCCACGGCTGAGATAGAAGCCCCATGGAGAGAAAGAAGCAAGAGGAAGGTGCGAGAGCGCCGCGGAAAGTAAATACTTTGATGGGAGTTTTTTTTCCACTTTCGAGATGGGATGCAAACGCGCGATTCTCAGCATGCGCCGCCTGAGAAATTTTCCAGCTTTTGTGCGAGCCAAAGGTGGCGCGAAATTTTCTCTGCTCACTCCGTGGATCTGCACTTACAAAACAAGGGTTTTTTTTTAATTGCTGGTACATCTTTAATGTGTTCTTTATGCGATAGGAATGGTCTTGACGAACATTGCAGTTAGTGCTGATTTTGCGCGTCTAACCGAACCCGTGTATTTTCACTTGCGCAAATTTATCGAAATTTCGAAGACATATTTGCCAAGTAAGTTGTCGAAGCTACCTGAGTAGCGGCGAGCACGCCGAGAATTTTGGCAATCGAAGCAGGGGTCGCAGTGTAAATTAAACGAGGCAGCTGGAGCTGAGATGTGGATTGTCCGAGAAATACACGTCGACGCGGGTTCTAGTTTGCTCGCGAATCCCATTAAAACAGAAGTAAGGAGGGAGAAGGGAGATGCGTAAGGAATTCGCAAGGAAAGGAGATGTCCACCGTCGTAGTAATCGCTAAAATTATTATCATTCCCGGTAAGTCAGATGCACTCCCGATCGTTTTACCCTCGGAGAGACATACGCTCGGCTGAGCGGGCTTTAGGAGGTTCGATGGCTCCTCTTTCCACGATGCGTCCGCTGTCGCCGATACGCGCGCACAGAGACACTTGACCGTGCTGTCGGAGTGGCGAGGATGTACAATTGCCCTGGTCCACCATCAGCGACAAGAGCTTCAAGAGCCCTCTCCAGTCCTGCGAGACACTTACTTTAGATTAGTCCGAATTACGTTGAGTCCCCGAAAATTCCAAAATTTTCCGTGTTACACTCACGTTAATAAATTCAGAATAACTTTGCTACTAAACTAATCAAGAGTATCGAGTTATTGTTATTGTTATAAATATTTTTTAATTATTACATTTACATTGGTTTTATTCATTTTTTGTGATAATCAGTTTAACGATGCTAATGCTGCAACATCTGTTATTCGTCTAACAGAATTCACTTCACAGAACGAATGCATTCAAGGTTCATACGGCTTAATTTGCATGTAAGACGATTCGGACAGGCGAGGGTCAGCATTCGGTTAGTGTGCCTGCGACTTTGCACTGTAAATGTCCTTTTCATGGACTTTCAATGAATAATATATCAGCTAGAGATGAGTCCAAGTACTCCCTTTCAATTAACATCAAAGGATTTACGTTTAAATTAAAGTGCTGATCATTTTTTCAAACACAACGGTTTAAGTGGTACAAGGTGAGTTCGGTCAGACGGAAAGCTTTTTTGACGCACGTCGAATTAGCTCCCATTTAACCGATCGATTTTTATGTATCTTTTGATTTTCCTTCTTCATTTTCATAAAAAAGTTTTGCAGTAAAATAGTAAATTTTATAGCTCCATCAAAGACTCATCACTAATTTTTCAATTCTACGGAAAAGCCAAAGATAAAGTATATACCTAACTTTCGAGCTCGGCAACTCGATTTAATAGTACGAATCAGCTAAAATCGATTTCTCATAAGCGATGAACTATTCCAGTAAAACGGGAGCCGGTGGCATAATAATTTAATTTTCCCGCCGGCAATAAAAGAAGCCGAGGCCGTGCGGCGTCGTGGGTGCAGTAAAAAAAGGGTCCGGCCTAATCCCGCGGCAAGGTCCGAATCGGCGTGTCGCCTCACATCCACTCGCTTTCTTTTATCATCAGTGCACCAGCGGAAAGAGAAAGAGAGAGAGACAGAGAGAGAGAGAGAGAGAGAGAGAGGACGCGCGTGCGACATTCAATTCCTCGGAATTGCGAGCTGAGGCGGCGGCGCTTGTACACTGGTGCTCGTAAAATCGGCCGCGGTGCGCGCCGTAAAGCCCTGAGCACACCGGACGCGGTGCGCGGCGTTAAATTTTGAACATGATCGTGAAACCGGCGCCGACGATAATCCACAACGCGGAATGCGCCCGAGTCATTAAAAGCCGAGAGCGCGCGCCGAGGCTTGCGCGCCTATTCCCCCCAGTTTGGAAGTGATAAACAGCGCGCGGCGCTCCCCGTGTGTTCAATTGTTAACCCGGTTGGAGATCAGGAGACTGGAAATTTCTTTTCATTACGACCCGGAAAGTGCTACGGCAATGCCTGCTTTTTGGCTCGCCCACTTTTTTTTAAGCAATTAGAAGCTGCTTTCGGGATCTCTTTAAAATTAGACGATAGAGAAACTTTTTTAATTTGGTGTAATTGCGTTTTCACTGGGGAGCCTTAATTGTGCTTTCACGATTAATGAAAATTATCTCCTTTTTTTTTATTTTATTTTTCGCATTAAATTAAATTTCATAAATGCACAATTAGAATAAAAAGTGTTGCTAGAAACACATTTTTTTTAATTAAAATTTTGAAAAGGTTTTCCAAGTTATGTAAATTTTTTACTATAAATTATTATAATTTAAACTGCATACGCTAAGAAGTACATACAGCAGTAAATATTTTGAATTTCACACACTGCCTTAGGATCATCTGAGAAAAAAAAAATACGTGAAAAGGGAAAGAGCCGTGCAGGAAAGTATGCGTCTGCAACTGCGAGTTCTTTTAAAAAGAGTTAATTGAAAATGTTAATCAGGTAAAGGAAAGTTTTAATGGATATGGGAGGATTTGTTGGGCTCGAAAGCTACGTACACCTCTTTTTTCCCAATATTTTGATCACAAAGCGGACAGGGACAAGTCTCCAGCTGCGTCTAACGGACTGCCCGAAATACCTCCCATCCTTTTTCAACATTTCGATTGGTGCGAAAATGAGTTTTGTGCTATTTTGTCGTACCGCTTTTCCGTGAGATGAACAGGGAGGCGCCACTAGGGATAAGTTGTTACGATTTTCTATTCAATTTTTAATTACAAAACTTTTTCAATGTACGATCTATCGTGTAAAAGTTAAAATGAAATTAAAAAAAAAATATAGTTAATAAAATATTAATCAAGTCTTTTTATTCTCACTTATACTTACGCATGTTTAATTCTATTGGAAAATTTTCAATCCCTGCGGTGGCAAATTATTTAGGTGCGCGAGCGTGAAAAGCTCGAAAAGGGCCCTCTCTCCCTCTCGTTTTCTATAGTAGCGCGTGTAAAACAAAAAGCGGGTCGAAGAGAATGAACGAGACGAGAGATAAAACGAGCGGCTCTGCAAGACTACGGAGATTAATCAGAAACACTGCTCCCGACAGTGTCGCGGCCCAGGCGCGTCGACAATGCGGATGCTCTCCTCTTTGTGCTCGCCTTCTGCTTTGTTTAATGGTTGATGAGATGTAACACTCGTCCGCTTTCTCGCGCTCCACAGCATCAGCCCCCGTCCTGCCGCTCGTTGGCCGAAAAGAATTTTCATTTTAACGCGAGCCTCTCGCAGTAACGAGAAATCTGAAATTCGCGCATGTTACACGAATTAGTTAGTTGGCTTATGTGGATTTTTTTGCCATCAATTTCTCCTCATTTGATGAGATTTTTTCGAGTTACTTTTTTCATTTTGAATGCTGTATATCCAACGATTTCGTTTGTTGTCATTTATTTTATTTTCATTGTTATATCGGCTAATCAAATTTTCAAGCACGATAAAATGCACTCTTTTACTGCCTCAATTGAAATATGAGAAATATAAAATTTAATTATTTTACATTTTTATTTCATTTTTATACCCTATATTATTGCGAAACCCCCGATGAAAAAAGACGCATTTTATATTTTTTCTACATATAACGAGGACAAGTATATTATCAGTAAAAAAAATCTTTTTCGAATTTTTCCGCAAAAAAGCATGTCGGGTGTTTGTTGCTTTTTCCGCGAGAATATCGTTGCAATCCTGTAAAATGAGATTCTTCGGGAATCATATTTATTGGAGGTACTAACTCATGATGGGACAGCAGCGTACAAGGGTCAGGAAAAATCGAAGCTCAGCAGATACTTATTCAGAAAAAGTGTGCGACTCAAGCAATTGTTCGGTGCGCTATTCTAACTCCCTAGATGCGGATAAGTCCGCCACTGAAACTATTCGAGTTTTTCTCTTCTTCACTTTCGTTCTACCGGTACGTATCTACCTTCCAGGACGGTCGATTTCAATTTCACGCCCATATAAATGCTCATTTTCTCCGACTCTCCTTTTTTACTTTTCTTTATCCACTCGTTATTCTACCACTTAATCATATTTTCCTTTCTTAATGGCTGGCTAAACTTCGAACAATAAATTGAATATTTCTTAATAATGTGAAGATTACATTAATATACTCTGATTAAATTATTATTGTTTTTCAAATTATCATAGAAATATAATGTTTACTATATCGGGTTTTCGAAAAAAAACAAAGAATTCATGAGATAGTAAACCATTTTGTCGTAATCAAAATGTAAGTAGTTTTGGAGTTACTGTATACGGCAATGGTATGTCATTCAAAGTTTCGAAAGTTTAATAGTATCTCATGTTATAATACTAGAACAAAACTCATCAAACTTATTAAATTATTAACTTTATTAATAGATTGATTCATTAATTACTTTAAAAAAACAATTAAATACCTAATTTGTAATTTTGAATTAACAACAAAATTTGTTTGTTTCAGGTACGTTCATGCACAGGTTCTATAAACTCTGCGTCAGAACAAGTAAACTGTGTCTAATTTGCACTATTAAAGTCCTTTTCATTCGTGGAGGTAAGTGCTTTTTAAATTTCTGCATTCTGGCAATGAATGTTTTACTAACCAGATTGCATAATCAGCTTTTTACCGAAGGATGCACAATATTTTTATTTACAATAAGGTGAAACAATTTTCAATATCACGAAAGAATGGCATTCAGCACGCATACAATGTAATATTCTTTGAAGCGCAGAACATCGATTTTAGGTGTAAAGGGAAAATTCCCGCTCCCGAGAAATATCCGAACGCTCGACTGTTTCCTTCTCCAGTTCTCCTGGCGAATCCGAGGCATCGCGTGGATCCTTTGGACGAGGATCGATCTGTCTTCCATTCAGGGGAAGATTTTCGCGCGCCGATCGTTCCTCTTTTATCTTTTTCCTGTCGGCTGTGAGCCGCGTGCGCACTGGCACAAAGCGAGTGCAAGCCCGCTCCCGGGGAAAATGGCGCCCGAGGAGGAGGGGGCTATGAAAAAAAAACCACGGTGCACTCTTTTCTAAAGCGGATACTCGCGCCTCGAAACTCTCCCTTCCCCCCATTACCCGCTTCTTTTTTCTTCGACTTTTATCCCTCGGTGACACGCGTCACTTTGCCCTGCGATATTATTTCTCCCTTTTTTTCGCCGCACGGTAATTATGATGCCGCGGTTCAATAACATTTTATTAGACTCCTATTAATCACGCTGAATTTTAATGGCGATTTTTCAACTAAATCAATTTTAATGCTTTAGTCTTGGCAGACTAAAATGTTTAATAAATCCGGCTTATAATGATTTATTTGAGAATTTCTGTTTGTTTAACGAAAGATACATCAAATGAATTTCCATCCTTTACGGAGAATATATTTTCAACTTAAAGTTGGAATTTGATTTGGTGCAAAAAATTTGCAGACGAGTTAAACGCTGCTTTGATCGTAGAAAGAAATGTAAGCCCCTTAATATAAATTAAATTAAAAGAGGGCTGACTAAACTGTCAAAATAATTGGTGTAAAAAGTTTAAAAGGCCACGACAGAATCGCCTTTGCAGTGGCTCGTGCTTCAAGAATTCTTAACTTTAAGGTTTTATACGCACAAACTTTGGAAATTTTATCTAAGAGGAAGAATTAAATTTATTGCATTTTGTAGACTAGTAAATTACTGATACCTATTGGTTGATTTTGAACAAGAAGTTAAACAAAAGAACAAACTTTAGATAAAAATATGTAGGTAATGTTTCTATAGCGTGATTTCGTTTTTTAATTCTCTTGGAAACTAATTAGATAGTTTCGCTCCAAGTTTCCAAGATTTTGCATATAGTAAACAAGCTGCTTGTTAATATAAACATCGTGTAGTTTGCTGCGATAAAGACGTTCTAGTTATGTAACTTACTCGAGAATTTCCCTCACTCTTTATCTAAATATCTAATCCTGCTTTTATCCAAAGTTACCTTAACTTACGATCTCAAACTTATGTGTTTAGAATCTTGCATTGTTCGAATATAATCAAGCTTGCACTTGGTATATTTGTCTTTAGAATTTGGGAACAAATATTCAAACACTATTAAAGCAGTACGGTTACGGGGATCTATATTCTCAATTAAAGCATCATACCTGCAGCGCGACACTATAGCCTTTCTTGATATTGATCTTTATTCATATTTATCCGACTTATTGAAAAAATCACAGTATTTTTCGTAAAATAATAATATTCCGAAATAATTATATTTTCTCATAGCCTTGTAATTGTTTTACAGGGCACGCTTTGTGATCGTTCAAGAGAAAAGGAAAGCATATAGAGTCTAAGGAAAAGGAAAAAAAAACGATGAAGGGACATTCCGGGCGTCGCGGCATTTACATATTTATCCGCATGACTTGGCTCTTGCTCGAAGGAGCGCTCGCTTCTTTACTTACCTTTTAGCCGGGGCAGCCTAGGGTCGTAGGGTGCAGAAAAGTGTAATTAGAGCAGGCCGTAAACTTGCGATAAGTGCAAAATTATGTTGTGTTGTTGCGTCGCATTTAATTACGCGATGCTAGTCGAGCTAAGTGAGAGAGCAACGGGGAGAGAAAGAGAGGATGCGCGTTTCTAGTGGTGTGCGCACCGGGTCAGATCTTGTAAACTTAATTTGCATGGATCCAGCGTATGTACGACTACGCTTATCTTGAGGCACTTCTGACATTTCTCGACCCACTTTTCGCGAGTATGTACTTCAACTTGACTTGACTTAAATATGAGAAATATCAAGTACCTACTTTTTATGCGCTTTTCTTTTCTCTTCTGGATCAACGATCACTTCTTATTTGTTGCATCTGAGTACAAAGTGCACATTACGAAAGCATCACCGTTTACGGAAAACAAGAAAATTGAGATCTCGAGTCACGATTTAAGTACAGTCCCTTCCTTTTCAGTATAACTCATGCAGCTAACACCGTATTCAGTGTGAATATCAATATTTCCAGCTGGCGACATTTGGCTCGTTCTTCGACTGCGGATTTCTCAAAGAATCAAGAATCAAAATCGCGAGGACTATTGGCGATGGAGAGCAGCAATAAAAATATATAAAGCAACGCGGCTTAAATAAGAAATATTTTCGATCGATACTGCGTAAAATTTCGTTCTTGCAATGTATAGATAAAGAGACAAAGCATCTCCTTTGCCTGTGTACCTGAGAAAATAATGATTTTGATAGGATCGTTGTTGGGTACCCGGAACTTTTCTTCCGCGCGTACGAAGTGAGTCGCCCCAACTTATTTTTACTCCTGGTTAGGTTTTTATCGAACTTCACTGTTTCTCGTACGGTGTTTCTTTGTACATCCAATTTTCTCCGTCCACCGTCCCTTCCCTGTTTTTGTCTTGGGCTGAACGATTGGGACGAATTTTTAGCCGCGGAGAATCGGCAAAGAGAAAAAAATATTAACCTCTTTATTTTGGTGCACCCGCAGCGAGAAAAAAAGAAAAGAAGCCGAGTGCAAAGAAGATGGTTGCGGTGCTAAAAAAAGTATGATATAGTGTACGTAAAAGGAATAACGAGGAGAGAAATAGATAGGTGAAAAAGAAGTACGGCAAAAGGAGAATATACGACGCGTGAGAGAAATAAAGGAAGAATAATAGTGCGTGAAAGACTGAAATAAAGGCAGAACATCATGGGGTTTGTCTTCTTCGTAATGGAAATGCGGTGTATAAAAAAAATTGTCTTGAGCAACGTTGAAAAGTGCATTCGAGACGTGATTTAGAGATCCTTGTGTCAAAACTCTGGAATAAAGACTAATCACTGCATAAGACAGTGGATAGATTATTGAGATCAGAATATTATAAAGAAATTTTTCGATTTGGCCAACGAGATTTTTTTTCTTATAAAGCCTTTTTGCTTCCTCAAACCTTGTTTCTCCAAAGTTCTTTTACGGTTGGTGTAAATCTTATGAGCTAAAACTTTTTGCGTTAATGATCTACGTACACTAGAGGCACATTTCTTACAAGCTTTACGAGCCTAGTTTTATGTTTTATTTCGTTAGATAATTTCTGCTTTTAATTTGTTTTTTTATTTTATTAACAATTTAAAATACCTTAGGTGATTGCGAGATGTTAAGAAATTTTAAACATATTTTAACAAGTTTTATTTAGTTTACTACAAAACTATTAGTAAAAACAATAAGAACTAGAATTATTATTTATTTATAAGAAAGTATTTATTTCTTAGAATTACGTCAGTAAAGAGTGAAGATGAAAAAATTGGCGAAATTTGTAAAGTTTGTATTAAAAAACATGTGCAGTGGCTGGCTAAAATCGAGTAATACTACTGAAAATGTTAGCTACTCAGAAATATTTGTATTCTCTTTACATCGGTTACGTCAGGTCTAAAGAATATAAAATCTTAAATGACAATGATTATATAATGAACGGTCCGAGTGATTTGAGTAAGGCAGGTAGCGCTATTGAGACTTCCAGTTGGAGTCCGCAAGAGTCGGTTTAATCCGGCCAAACAATTAAAATTAAAGGAAAAGCCGGAGAAGCCGCGAGCGTGCCGAGACAAACTCGAGCGACGAGGGAAAAAAGGATGGCGGTGGGAGGCAGGATCTTTTCGCGCGGGAATAAGTCAATGCGTACCGCAGAGAGCGCGAGAGCGAGCGCGGAAGAGAGGGAAAAGGCGCCGCTCGCTCGCGCTCTTTCGCGCGCTCGGCCTCGTTCGGTAAGCCTCGTGGATTCTCGGCGGTCGATAGAGCAAACACGACCGCGCCCCAACCCTCCAGGGGCCCTCGCTCCTCCGCGTAGCGCGAGAGATGTAGCCGGCAGCGGTGCCTCCCCCTCCCCTCTGTCTCCCTGCCCCCTCGACCGTCGCCCTCCTTGCCCAGCCTCCGGAATATCATAATTATTACAGGCTCGTTACACCGGTACAGCGATCCCCGAAGGAGCGCGCTCGCCGCGGCAAAAACTGGCGGCCGCGTCTACGCAATGCAATGCACGCGCCTGCCCTCCCCCCACGGAAAGCGGCCACTGCGGATCCGCACATGATGAATTATAGACGGGCCGAGATGACACCGCCAGCCGGAAAATTCCCGAAGAACGACTTGTGTGTGTCCTTTTTTCCTCATTGCGCCTGTCGTTCTGAATTAGATTAAATGCTTCTTTAAGCATCGGGAGACTTGATTTATTTTTAATCCGGACTTCTAGAGAAAAAAATATTTTAGCTTAGTCCCGAGTATCGCGATAAAATTTTGATTTATTATTAAATAATCGGACATAACATTTTTTACCTTCACAATGAATTGCCATTTTAAAAGTAATATTGATTTTTTTAAATTAATATATTTGTTTAAGAGATCATTTTATATTTAAATTAATATATTATATTTAAATTAATATATTTGTTTAAGAGATCATTTTAGGCCCTTCAAGTCAATATATTTGATTAATTAAAAAAAATGTTAAACAAAGACTGGCGAGTATGATAGAAATAGTTCTTTTTAGCCCCGTTTCCGAAAAAGAGCCTGTGCCTTACAACCGACGGGGGTGAAAAAAAAAATCGAAATCGGAATTTCCCCTTTATCGAGCTCGTCTAGTCTGAGAACACGGACAAATTCAAGATGCACGTTCCTCCAGTCGTAAAAGTTTTCCCGCGTTCCGCTGGTTTCGAGCACGCGCTTCACCCGACACTTGCACTCCGGCACCCCGCTGCCTTTTAGCTAAACTCCCTCCCCAAGAACAATAAAGTTCGGTCTCAAGTTAACTTCTCACTTATGCGTCGGGGGGTCGGAATGAGATGTACGCGCGAGGTGAGACGGGGCGCGCGCATACTTTGCCTGTGCGTCGTGCGACCTCCTCCTTTGTGCCCCGCAACCTTATGAGACAAAGGTAACCATTATCTCATTGTCGGGAGGGGCTCGAAATTCGCCGGCCGACTATTTCATTAGCAAGACCGACTGCGTTGTCGACTAGGCGCGCGTACCTACGTGGGATTTCGGATAATTCGACGATTTTCCGGCCACTTAAAATTACTCGGCGTTCGCACATTAGGTTTCGACGTGACGAACCGTCATTCTGCTCAATTGTCAGATAGCGACTTGCGGAATCAATTTGCTTTGAAGTTCCAATTATCTTCTTTTTTTTTTTAACTGTCATTTTATATTTTTTTTATGAAAAAGAAATTTTAAAGAAGGAGCGTGAATTCAGAATCACGTTTCATTATGAATTCGTTCCGTTACGAATCGAAGGTAGCAGGAGCTGGGGGAGGAAAGGTTCCACACGGCAAAGCTGCTTTCGGAAGGTTTGCGACTCCATCGTGCAGCTGTGCTTTAAATTTAATTAATAACTCAACGCGAATCTGGCCTGTGGTTATTAATATTCGATGCAATTTAGCGCGGGACAGCAGCGACAGCTTTACCCTCCGCGCTATATGAAGCAGAGGCGCGTGGAGGCAGTTTAGGAAGGATATTAAGCCGGCGTCTGAGTTGGATCCAGTGGTAAGCATTTGGGTACGGCGCAGAACCTCCGCCCGAGGCTCCCGTCGGATCGAAGATTAAAATTCTACGAGGAGACGAGCGAGCGAGTGTACGCGTAATCGTGGCTTATTTCTGTCTCTCGGCGTTTTAAGTAGGCTTGCCCGGAAACCTCGAATCCCTCCACTTCCGACTATCCGCCGACTTTCGCTGTCTCTAATTATATATTGTGCAGCTCGGCCTGGGCCTGGCTTGAAATTCATTTGAACTTTGCTCACTTGCTTTGAATAATCAAGCGAACAAATTATTTTCGAAGCTTCAGAGTTTAATTGCTTGAATGCCAGGAAGAAATGGACTTTAGTATAAATATCACTTTTGTGCACAGTATACTCTTTTCTTTTTTTAAAAAAAAATTGTGAAAATGAAATGATTAAATAATAATTATTCGTTTTACATGCGGATCTACCCTGAGCCTTCTCGGACTATCGATTGTATCTTTTCTATGAATGTGCGCGCATCCCTTTCTCCCTCCTCTTTTTCCGAAGTTCTCGGGATCGTCTCGCATCTCCACTCCTCGAGGTTCCCTCCTTCTCCATCAAGGAAGGGAACACGTTCGTGTATATGGCAAAGAGGCAAGGAGAGAGATCTCGAGCCCACGAGCCGAGAATATCGAGGGTGCATTATAGCACCGTCGATTAAGCGACACGCATGATGCCCGGGAAGCTCACATCAGCGACGTAATATATGAGAGCACATGCTCCTCCTAATGGCATATAAATTTGACCCGATCTTCTTTCTTTTTCCCTTATTTTTTTCCCTGCCTCCTCGTCCCTTCATCTTCCTTCTTTTTTTTTAAATTTCCAATTTTACCTTGCTTCATGACGATATTAGCATCATTTATCAGCTAAATACTGATACTTATCCAAGCACACTTTTTGAATCCCATATGATTTATATTTGCGTTTCTTAACGGTAGGACTGTAGGTAAACAAGTGTACCAAGCGAAGCCGTGGATTTACATTCGAAATTATTTTCAATTTATACTTTTCAAAGAAATAAACGTGGATTTAGCTGATTTTATTTAGTAAACAGTCGCTTTAAAGCGAGAAGGAAAGTCAACTATGTTTAAGGAAAAAACAAGAATTTAAACGGATTTGAAATCAAGCACCCTCTTGGCGCAAGGTCTTGAAAAAATCAGGCTTGCGCTCAAAGTGCTCGAAGCTTTGTGAAGCCCAGCGCTCGATCACCGAGCAAATATCGCGTTTTTTTCACGTTTGCTCATGTGCAATTTCATCTGGCTTTTTCTCTATGGTGCTCGTCAAGGCCCTCGGCAGCGAGCCGCTTAACAGCCGTCGGATTTCTCCCGCCGACGCGACGTAATCAGGAAAGCAGGTTCGACTTCAAAGCCGTGCTCGGAGCTTCGTTGCCACTGCATCGCAGTCCTCTCTCCGCGCCCCTTTCATCTCGCGCACTTCTCGTTGTGTTTCCTACTTCCTTGCACGGCGCTCTCTTTGTCCATCTATCCTCGCCAATATATGGCCCTACCGAATCACAGCCATAACGAGTCGCTAAAATCAGAGTCTCGTCAGAGCTGGTCCTTACACGCGTCTGCGAGACGCAAATGGCGGCACAGCCAAGGACCTTCAGAGCTGGCAATTTACAAATTAGAATTTCAATTCAATTTATTTAAAATATTAAATTTTTAATTAAATTTTTATATGGCGTCATTCTATTATTTTCTGAGTACTAAGGACATCCACATAAAATAAATAGCAGAGTGAGAATATTTAAACCTGCTTTTTCATTGTGATAAACACTATTCGTCCTTGCTAAATCGTTTGCTTCATCATCCTGGATCTCTTCATTTGCATTCACCCAGTGCTTTCTTTGCCTCGAATGCCGTATGGGTAATACTTGATCCCCCACGGACAGTTCATTCGATTGCATCGATGACTACCCTATAAAAGCATGGATAATGGCAGAAACTTCGCGCATATTTCCCGTTTTTTATGTCCTCGCGTCTTCGTTTCCGGCAAGTGCTTCCCTCCCAAACGTTTATTGCCCAACTTTTTGATGCGACTACTTCTTTCGCGATTGTTGCAGCTCGCGTAATCGCTAATTTCGCGGACATTGCACACCCGCTACTGAAATCGCTAGATCTCCCCACCTAAATTAAGAACGAGAATGATATATTTCACTGGCTCATCGCAAGATGTTGTGAATGAAATAAAAAAAAAATATATTGACTGCTCATTAATTTACTTGTCCAGAATCACGAAGCTTCGTGCGCCTGCGGAATACATATCAAAATGATAAATTGGATTGTCAATAAAGGAGAAGTACGAAAAATTTTCGATGCGTATGTCAAGAAAAATCCTGACCGCAACGCTGCTAGTAGCTTATCCTCTACTAAGCTGCGACTTGAGATACTCGTTTAATCCCTTGATGACGAAGAAGCATCTGCGCACGCCGGGAACTTAAATACTTCAAGCGAGCACTTGCTTTCTTTCCCAACCTAAAATCCTCTGAATTTACCTTTTCGTGAATTCGGTGACATCTCTCACCTCCTTAATCCGCTCTCAGATTCAAGCAGCCACATGCCACTTTTTTCTACCGTCGACGCGTCGATGGATGTGCTCATTTTGTCATCTTCGCCGGAGACATGGATAAATAAAACTGCTTTACGAGAATGAGGAAGAGAAGGGCGAAAAAAAACACCACCTTCGCAATTTCATAATTCTCGCGGTTATTAAAGCCCCTTTATTACTTCGCCCGCATAGAGCGGCCTGTACGGGCGGCTTTTCTCCCTTTACGTTTAAAAAGATCCGACAGCGTTTTCCTGACGACCCTTTGTGCCAAGTTAATTCTCTGAAACCGATCTCTCTCCGCGAGTTATGAATTACGGAGCCGCGGAGTCCCCTGAAAAAGCTGAGAAATTTGTTTGCCTTTGTTTTCTTTTCGTCTTTCCGACCAACAGAGAATCGTTTATGCCAGAGAAAATGAATTTCAGCTGACACTAGAGTTCTATTCGTGTAATGCTTCATTGTATTAATTAATTTCGTACGTTTTTCCTATCAATGCTTCAGATTTTTAAAGGGGATGTACGCGGACATGCACCATAAAAGAAAATACGCAAACTCAATCTTATTTTTTGTAGCTAGTCTAAATGTAAGTGATTAAAAAATTCATAGTATGAAGAAAATTATAAGAAATGTAAGGCTGATTTTTCTTAAAATAAATAGTGAAATCAATATTTGACGCGACATTAATAAATAAATGTTTCTTTATCTTCTTTTTAACACTGTAGATTGCCTGAATTTTTATGCGATAAATTTAACAGTTTTTTCTCTTTAATAATTTATTGAATCTCTCCCCATTTATTGAATTCTGAAGCAATAAAGAATTTAATAAAGTAAAAATTTCGTAATGTGTTGACCCGGTACCTGGGGTACTCGGGCGAACGAGGCAAAACGCTTTTCTCATCCGTGCAGCAGCGAACAGCAAGATCAAAGCGTCTTATTTCTTCGTCCGCCGCCCGTCATCCGCCGTCCGCTCGAAAGCTCCAGCACCGTTGGCGCTATCCGCTGACAAAATAAAATACCGCAAAGACGCCCGGCTGGAAGGAGGTGACGCGGGAAACTCGAGAAAAACGACACGGGGTTGCGGTAGCGCGCGTCAGCAAAATCGTGGAAAAAAGGCGAAACTCCCGACATTTTTTTAATCGCCTCCGGGACAGAAGACAGTTGGGATGGGGGCGTCCCCGGCGCAGAGACCGGCCGCAAGGAAGTAGAAGGGAGCCTGGTCACGTGGATCTAATTCGATTGGAAACCCTTAATCGAGGAGTCGGTCCGCGCGACCTCGGATCCCACCCTCTGCTTTCTCTTATACTCCTCTTCCTGCCAATTTCCGGCGACCGCGCAAGGCACGTATCCCGCCCCGCGTCGGCACTGCTCGACCCGAGCGCCGGCTTTTTCGCCGCGGTATGTGCGTTTGGGATCTGGGGATGGTTAACGCTCGCTTTATCCTCGGCATTTTTTAATTTGCATCTGCGAAATACCGATGGGAGAAGGCCTTGGTCGCACCCTTTGGAAGCCAAGAGCGGCGATGCGCTGACGTAGCAAATTGACTGTAAAGAGAGCTGACTTGTCGCCGATTGAATTTCATCATTTTTCCAATTCCACATTGCATATGTAACATTTTTTTTTCTTCTTTGGAAAATAGATTGATACTTTTTTTTCTACGATTAAAAAATTCTTGTTTGTTGCGATACTTCGTTATTTTTTTTTTTTTAAATATGGAAGAGGATTCTTTAAAAAAGTCGAATAGGCGAGGAAATAGAAGAGGAAAAATTAACAGGAAAAACGTTGTAAAAAAATTTGTAAATAAATCACTGAATAGAATGAATACTAGTGCAGGTTATAAGGAAAAAATAACTCAAGTTGTCACTGCCATTGTCAAATATAAAGTGAAATAATTATTCGAATGTTTACCGAGCATAAAGTATAGAAGAAAAATTATGTAAAGTACTAAACAGAATCCGACAACGATAAGTAGAAGCCCCCGAGCTTCCTTTCAAATTCATCTTCCCCTCCTCATCCCATCGATTTCCGCGACAGTGACGAACTTTCGGCCGCGTACCTTATACAAGCACCCGGGGCTCTCCGAGACGAGACTCGGATTGTCGGATATATATATGGTGGCCAAAACAAAGACCGAGCGCACGTGTCCGCGGCGACGAACAAACTTAGACCAGGTAGAGGGGGTGGATAAGGTTGTTACGCCGCACGCGCTTCCGGCTGGCGGCGCATCGCTCATTAGCAAGTGCGCCAACTTTCGAACTTACGTAACTTGCCGCGCCTCGGCCCAGTCGCCGAAGCGTGCGTACACGCGCGCTCGTGAAACTCGAGGCTAACATCGGAATTTCGATGAGCTCGGGATTCCATTCTCACGACTGCTACATAAGTAAATCGATTATATTGGGGCTTTTATCCCCTAAAGATTTTTTTCAGCGATTGCACTTCAATTTTATTTTCATGTTTTTTCTTCTAATTAATATGTTAATGAAGATATCTCTGGTACGAATTTAGATTTTATCGAGAAGGTTACATAAAATAGAATAAAAATGATTTTTCTTTTTTTAATTTTAGAAACTTGAAAATTAGCTTCTTTCGAATTTTGACTGTATGAAGCGGTATCCAAAGTTTTGGAAAAATTCGTATTCCAAAAGTGAGGTACTCTAAATGCGTGTAGCTCGTTAAAAAATCCGAGTTGTATAGAGGGAGGCTTGACGGGCAACGGCATTGAATTAAAGTCACTCGAGCGATACGATCAGCGCTGTCGTGAATTTCCCATCGTTCCCCGGTGCTCGTGAGGACGCAAGGGTTTTACTGCGTGCGCGCCTCGTTGGAAAAGAAAATATCGAAACACTACCTCCGCTCCTCATCTACCCTTTTTTATGAACGGCAAGAAAATACGCACACACGACGAAATAATGAGTACACGGACGACGCGTAAAAAAGAGGAGGGATCCAGTCGCGGAGGGAAGCGCGATTCACGAGTATAATTGAGTTCCCGGAAGTATTCTCACTGAAAGCACTGCCTTTGTGCCGGGCTTCGAGGATGCCATTTGTTCTGCGTTGTCGTCGTGCAATGGTAGTTAATTATTTTCTGAAAAATAATTTATCGTTAAAAAGCATATTGCATTTCATCTTACTAACTGTAAGTGGTCCTAGTTCTATACTTTAATGTGTATCGTTATTTTTATTTCAATAGTCTCTTTTTAAGTAGTACGAGTCGTTGTGATGGGAAATCCAAAGATCAATCGAATTTGAACAACGAAAATGTGAAATTAAAGGAGAAAAGTAGGAGTCAGTTTTATTAGAATTGCATCTACTTTGTCAGAACGGTTTACTCGTCATTGAAATCGTGACTCTTTACATCGTGCACTTGTGCAATGCAATACGATCTTTGGAAGATCACTCGACGTCCAACCCCTTTTGCGCGCGCGCGGGTGCTCAGGTACAAGTGATAAAAAAGGCTACGTGCCTTCGTAAATAATCTGTTTACTATGAAAGCTTCGTAAAAATAGTATATTTTTTTTCTGCGTTTTTGTTCATTTCTCTGAAAAGCTGATTATTCAAAATTTTTTACGATCTGCTCACGGAATACTGTTTCAGCGATACTCCATAACGAATGCATGCGACGCACGCACGTTTCACTGTGAATCAATAAAAGAAATTTCCTGCCACACGTACCGACCTTTTTTTCGTACTAAAAAGAATTGCAAAGTTTCATACCGACGTAATTGTCCCTTGGCGTGAAACTGCTTTCAGGTCGAAATAAATATTTTGTCGAAGCGTAAAAGAAAAAATTGAAAGGACGATGAAATTTGCAACTTTTCTTAGATAATTTCCGGATCAGCCGAGATAAATTGGCCAGCGAGAATCTCATCCATTCGGCGAGTTGCAATTCAGCGAAGTTCCTCGACTCTGAAATAGCGAGTTCGATTCGAGGGCTGTCGCCCAGTCGTCGAGTCGAAAACACATCGGCCCCCGGCTGCTGTAGCAGCGGCGGCGGCGGTGGTGGTGTCGCGGGACGAGCTTTTGCGTTCCCGAGCGTCCGGCAAACTACTTGCTGCGCCGCCGGGCAAAAGTTCCGCCCGGAGCCCGAGCGTATTTTCGCCGGGGAGCAGCCATTCATCGAGTAACTTCGGCGCTTTCACTTTATCGAGGATCAGCCTTTGGCGCCGCGGAAAAATCGCGCCGCGGCACGCCCCGGCCTCCTTGGCACATGAAGCTCGCTTGGGGCAATACAAGAGAGCCGTAAGTTTCGCCGGTTTAGTTCGCCTCCACAGAGCAGTATTCCCGAATGAAACTTAAAGATGATTGCCCGTACAAGGTATTAAGGTCACTCGGCTCTCCCTTCTTTCTTTCTCTCTCTCGCTCGCGGACTACATCATGTATTCATTGTCTGTTCTTCCAAGAAGGATTACGAAGGCTTTAATCCAACTTTCAAAGATATCCTACGTACCTTCGATCTTATATTTTTTTCTTGCTCGCAACTCTGCGTACAGTTGCCAATCACGTCGCGCGAGCGCATCCGAAATCATTAAGTTATTTGCTGACGATTCATTGCCAATGAAATTAAGCAAAAGCATCGAGTCATGAGATGTGGGAAGAAAACTGAAGTGCACAAAAAACATATTGGACCGAGGGGTCTTATCATCTAATAACCATTCCGGAATAATCTGATCTTCCAGAAGACGCGCATTTCCCTTTCGAGTGGCTATCCGAATACAAGCAATAGCGGCGGCAGCAGTCCGCCAAAGAGTCGAGAAAAACGCTCGGTGAAAGCAATAAAGGAATACAAGCGTGTAAAGAACGCGAAGAAGCGAAAGAGAGCATCGACCTTCCACCCTCTCGGCGAGAGGAGAAGGAAGCGGCTGGGACGAGAGCAGGTTGCGAGGGAGAAGGAAAAAGCGCTCCCGATACTACTCGAGGACGGATAGTCTTGCCTCTCTCGAGTCGAGCTGCTCGCCAGAAATTCCGCGGACGATCCTTGGCCGACATTCAATAAACGTCTCGCGAGCCCGCCCCCTCGGCCGGTCTCGTTTAGCCGAGACAACGGGGGAGGCGGAGGACTAATTATTGCCGGGCTCGCCCGATGAACCGCGCCACCGGCGCCTCTGATACCGTTAATGATTTTTCGCTCGGGGGGCGCCCCGGACGCCCCCACCAAACTACTCCCTTAACACACTTTTCGCCTTTGCAGGTCATTTCGCGTTTAATTGAATTGCTCGTTTTGTGACTACGTCAGCGCGGGGCCATCGCTATATCTTTCCCAGCTTCTTTTCCACCCTACTCATCGCGGCGCACTTGAGAGCCTGTCCCTACATCGTCTATGCTTACGTACACATGCTAGACTCTTTTGTTGCTTCGTGTAACGAAGCGAAGGCATATTTCGCGTCCTCTTTACCGGTTACAAAAATTACTGAAGAGCGCCATTCATTGGATTCCCATTTTACCTGCCTATTTTTTTCGAGAATTGTCATCTTCATCTTTACAAATTACTCAGCGTGAAAAATCATATAGTTACAAATAACCTTTTCTTTTTTTCTTACAGGTAGGATCAAATTCTATTTTATTTTCGATGCTCTTGTGTAAGTAAATTATATGTCCATATTTACTTAATAACTATTTACGGAGTGTACAAGGTGGGCTACTTTAGGCCGAGTATGCGTGAAAATAACGTAACGAAATTAAAATTGTTTGTACGGAAAATGATAATATACCAACCCCATTGTAGCGATGCATTTCCTCATCGAATATCAATACTTTTATCCCAAATAAAAATGCAAACTTTAATAAAAAAATAGATAATTTAACGAATTCCTTCTCCAAGTGATAATAAGAAAGTGACGCGAGAGAATTCCCTCAATATTTTTACAAAAAGGAACATCTGAAAGGTCGTCGTCGCAGAGCAAGTGGTAAAAAGTAATCGCGCCCAATTTATTAGGAACACCTTAATTGTTTTACAGGAAGCACCGCCGCAGCCCCGGAGATGGGCGATTCCGCGCTAACTAATCGGATCCACACGCCCCAAATAAAAGCGGAAGCGTCTCGCCCGCCTAAAGCGAAGGTCGGGAGAAGGAAGAAGGCGCGGAGAACAAAAGAGTTTTAAAGCGAGGCGATTTTTCGCGGTTCTCGTTTCGCCCGCTGCCCCCCCCCCCCCCTCCTTCTCGCGTAATCACGGCATCCAAGCGACCGACATTTATTATCTGCAAAACGGTGCTAGGACTGCACGGCCAGGTCTCGCGTTGTGTAGGCTGGAAGGAGGAATCTCGGGGATTATTAGAATGATTAGCAATAGTCGGGTAATACGAGGCGACGCCAACGTCTTCCGAGCTTAAGGTAGCTCGTATCAGCTTAGTCCCTCCCCTCCGACGAACTTCGACACGGAGTTCAAACTATGTACTTATATATATATAGGAATGTATATGTCTACGAACCGAAATTCAGATTCTTTATGACTCTCGCGTTAGTTCAATTTCGCGTGGCGACGAATCGGATTACGACGGCTTCCCGACTAGTTACTCAATCATTTGTAGGGAAAGATATTGCGCTCTAGAAAATATTCATTATAAATTATACTTACACTGGCGTCGTTTTGTATTTAATGTGAACTACCATTTATGAGCTACCATTTATGAGTTCAAGTAAGCATTTAAATTTAATATGACTGATGAGAATTTAATTATGTGCATAATTATAATCAACTGAATCTACTTAGTTATTCTTTTAACTGAAAAATGCATTGTTAATACAAAAAAGCAGAAAAGTTTATCTCCACTAGTCAATTATCTGCGGATTACCGTAATTAAATATGATACAGCGAGTAACAAATTGATAACAATCTGCATGAACCCATCTAGAGGTTCGGCAATTTACTTCACGAATTTATTGGCGGCGAGCGCGCCCGAGCAATTTAATCCTCTGGCATCGCATTGATTTTCCAGAATAATCTCTGGTCTCTCATTATTATCTAGCATTATCCCCGAATCAGCTAGGGACAGGTTACAGAGAGGTCGAAAGAGAGAGAGAGAGAGGGGGGGGGGGAACACCACGAAAGTGGATGCGCCTCTTGAGATTTGCCTTTTATGTCAGTAAGTTCGGCGTAGCCAGCCAGTCGATTCCATTATGGGTAGGACGTTTACCTAAGCCGCTTAACGGCGGGACTCGCACCTGACGTCCGGTCCAGCACCGCGACGCATCTCCTTGGCGAGAGGCACCGCCCCTTCATGGTAGCGAGCGCAAGGGGGCGATTATCAATTTGCGCGGCACGAGGACGACACGCGCCCACATCGATAATGAGCCAGGGCTCTCATGGCTAATTTATGCATCTGCACCGGACACGTAATCCGGAATCTCTCGCGCCCGGTCGAGACCTCCCTCCTCCCCCAACTCCACAGCCCCGCCAATTAATAGCTCGCCGAGTGCGACTCTGAGTGGAGCGGCTCGCTCAAAAGATTCTCCTCTCTTGCGCAGGAAAAATTGAAAGAGAGCTCATATTTTCCTGCTGATAAATTACGGTTAAGCTTCATGTAAAAGTTGCGTGAAAAAACGTAATTGAAGGCTAGTTTTTAAACACAGAGAATTTTTACAAGCATACTGGACTGTACTTTTTAAAAGGAAAGCTCCGTAATTTTGACAGAGCATTTTTTTGTAAAAATAATTATAAAGCTTTGCCGAAAGTTCAAGATTCAGATAAAATGTATATGTGATTTTTCTAAAAGCAATGAATAGACAGCTTTAAAATTAGTGTTAGGAACATTGTCGCAGGAGCGCGCAATTGACCTATTCGCACGTGCCGCGCGGGATTACACCGAGAGGGCTATCAGCGCCGCCTTCGTGCCTCCATATCTCAGTCGGACTGTGCTTGCTCGTTCCGCCGCGACCGGCTTACGGCTTTATTATAAAAGCCATATCCGCCGCGGTCGGGCGCCTTCGGGCTGCTCTCGCGGATATCCGGCATACGCGTGCGGGAACGAGCCGAGATTCGAGATAGGACGGGAATTCCATAGGTGTCGCGGAAGGGAGCGAGCGAGGAAGTCAGAGAAACGCGGCCTCGACCGAGCAGATAACGCGCACCCCTGCGAAATTCATTCGCGTCTCGGGCCGGCTGCTATACCAGCGGCGCAGGAACGCGAGCCTCCGCCGCGAAATTGTGGGAAAGGCCTACCTATTGTGCCGAGCTTTATCTACCCTGTCATCGGTAATTTCATTGCTGTCAGAACTTTCTCCTTTACTGATTTTTTTCCGTTCAACTTGCAATACCGATCGTTTATTTTTCCTTATATTTATATTTTCATTACCTTTCATACAAAATTATCTGTCCTGCGTGCGATTTTATTTGACAATCGTTTCTTTGTTACGACTTAATACACTGGCAATTGTTTTAGCTGAATAAATATGACTGCTGATAATAAAAGCACCGTGCGATAAGGTAAAACAATAATGTGTCTTTTTGTTTCACTCGACGCCGCAGAGTAAAGCGAAAAAAAGAACAAAGGCGCCCGGGTTCGCGAGTCAAGCCGATGAAACGAGTAATGAGCACTCGGGAAAGTATTGGCCGCGTCGTTGCAATCGCGAAATACGCGCGGTACTTTAGTGCTAATAAATTCGCTACCAGCCACTTGATCCTCTTCACTTTGGCGCGAAACGCGAAGAGACACGGAGAAAGAGAGCAAGAGAGCGAACGATGCAATCGTTCTGTCAAAACCGATTAATTATCGCGGTACGCGCGGGGGGTGTGAAAAAAGGCCGATGAAGAAAAAGCGACAAGAGCAGGAGCTAACAATGGTCAAGGAACGTGACCGAGCGAAGGCTACGGTGCGAGCTTTTCCGCCCGGTTCGACGCTCCATTGACCGACGCTTAACTTTTACACGAAGCGCGTAAATTGGTTCTTCCGAACGTCGATTCGATCATTCAATTTCGTGGTTGCTTTGCGGATTGTTGGTGGATTGTAGCTCCAGATCATTGTTGCTATGGAGAATTCTTCTTTGAAATAGCTACAGTACTGTTTCAAATTTAATTCTGGCTATTTAATTATATAGATATTCATTTGACACCTGGACGATTAAACCGAGCTAAAATGTAATTAGTCATTATACGTAGGAGCACTGGAATGTTTATTGATAAAATTTAACATAATAATTTAAAGCAACATTAACGATCGAAAAGTCTCGTTTAAATTGGAATTTTTCAATTAATCATAATGAAAATAAAAAAGCTTTCGCAGTGGAAGTTCGAAAACCCAGTAAAGTCAAACTCGACTCCATGAAAAATCAATAAGTGATTTAGTTTAATGCTAACAGAAGCACTCGTTAGCCACTGCCGGGTCTCCCGCTCTCCCATCGATCGAACTTCACCGATGTGTGAACATCATGATTTCAGAGGTCGAAAGTCCGGACCTTCGCGCGCCAGTCGAAAGGTGAAGTATTAATTTTCCGATTTCCTGGGCGAAGCTCTCCTTTTCACAAGGAGCCGCCGCTGGGGGTGGAGGTGGATCTGAACGAAAAGGGAGGGGGGGGGGGGGTTACTATAGCCTGGCCTTAATTGGCGCGATTAAATTAGAGAGATCGACGGCTAGCACGTTAACGGCTTCTAGAATGAGAACCGCAACCAGCGGCGCCTGCACGGCTTGAATATAGGTATATATAGACACGGTTAGACAGTGAAAAAGAAGGAGGAAAAAGGGTGGCGGTGGAAAATGTGCGAAGTGAGGAAGAAATGAAAAGGTTGGCGGGAGAGGAAGCGGAGTCAGGAAAGGAAGGCAAGTAGGAACTGAAGTTTAATAATACAAGGTAAATGAGAAAAGAAAAGTAGCTTTTACTAGCGGTATTAGTTACGCGGCTTTTTGTCTGCTTTTTTTTTGTTTTCTCGCTGGTGCGGCTGGTTCTTTGTAAGCTCAGCGATGCGCGCTGAGTAAACGTGATTTTGAAAAATTGCTCCGTGCGAGGCAAAACACCAGTATTTCTGGACAACTTGTAATTAAGTATTTTCTCGCTGATTAAAACTTATCTGTGCACTTTGCTTTTCCCTTACCGATTAAGTAGAAATCATATTCAGTAAAACGAAATACTATGGAATAATTATTTCTGAAATCTATATGAAATAAGCGGCAAATTAAAAGAAAATAAAGAGGCAAAGCTGAAAGGAGGCTCTCGTAACTCATTCGAAATCTGACGTTTTAAAAGTAGAATCTTCATCGCTCGAGCTTTTTACAAGTGAATTATTCAGCGGGAGCCCGAGCGACGTTAGTGGCGTCGACGAGTTTACCGCGGGCTTCCGACCGCAATTGCAAACACTCGACGGCTAATTCGTCAGACTAAGGAGCAAGCTTGCGGCCGAGGGGATTTTTCGCGTTCTCTCTTTTCTCCTCGCTCCTCACCTCGTGAGTTCGCGCGTAGGGGGCGGTAACCGGGAAATGCGATTTTCCCGGGGGCAAGCCGCCCGGCAATTTTCCCTCTCTCTCGCGGCTTTCCCCTCTATCTATCCATCTATCTCGTTCGCGCATTATATACACGGAACGCTGAAAAATCCGATTAGCTCGAGTTAGAAGTTGCTTGGGAAATAGAGGTTTGCACTCGTCCTCCCTTCGAGTACGTTGTACACACGGGCGCAAGAGAGGAAACGACCTTTCGATGGAATGAAAACAAGATAATGGAGGGGAGGTAGAGAGAAACAGACAGAGGAGGAAGAAGATAAGGGTGGTCAAGGGGGATGACGAGGGGGCGACTCGAACACTAGACGGCAGTGTGGGAAAAAGTTGGATTTGTTAAAAACTAAAAAGATAAAAAAAGACCTGAAAATCGCACGGAGGGGGATCGCATTCGCTGATGGGAGGGGGCGGTAAATTTAGGTCGACGCTCCGAGGTGAGGGAAACCGAAGACAAATTGAGAAACACAGAGCGAAGGAAAAAAAATGAAAATAGGATTCTTCGAGGAGAAGCGTCAGTTTAACTTCGTATAAAACTCGCCCCTAAACTTTCACGCTCCACGGCTGATAAGCGGAGCAAACGCAAGTGCAGTAACAATATATAAAATGTTAAGTGACCAATGAAAGTTTTTCACACAAACATCGTCTTCTCCTCCATATTTAAATAGTTTCCATAGCGTATTAAAAGAACTTTTTTCGTTTCTTATTTTACAATGTATTAAGTTGTTCTTCCTCAGTTTTTTTTTTATTACTTTGCAAGACTAAGAATTAAGAACAAGCTAATACGTTTGGGAAGTTTACGAGTATATACAATAAGTACGGAAGGGAAAAGGAAAAAACAAGAGGAAAAAAAATGAAGTAAAATTGCGAAAGAATATGAAAACAATTGTTCACAAATGCAATAGGTGCTTTATTTATCGGGAAAATGATACCTCGATATCCCTTTGGTCGCTATTATTCACGCTAGACAGAGAAGCTTTGGAACCTTGTATATTTTAAGAGCAAACAAAGCGCTCACGATTGTAGGCCGGTGTATATATAGCTAAACTCTTTATTTTCCTTTTATCTCCCTCCACACGACGGCTAATGTTCAAGGCGTGCGGGTTCCATTAAGTCGCTCCTTGTTATTTTAAAGCCATCGCGTCGCCGAGCGTCAAAGGGGAACGACCCTTTTAGGATTTTATTTCAACAGGCCAGACCATTCAAGTGGGGAATCTATCTATCTCAACCCTCCTCCTTACCTCGCACCGCCGCCCGCCTACTCTTAGCCACCTCCATTCGCTTCACCTCTCGCTCTCGGTGTTTTGAATTCTCTATGTCGTCCAATGATGAGAGGCGGCCTGTTAGTGTCACTCGTTGATGCTTGCAAAACGCGCCGTGAGAATATAAACGATAACTATGTTGCGAGGTATATCCTAAAAAATTTTAAAGCACAAGAAGGGATGTGACGATGAGTTTTCTTAACAGCTATCCCCGCGGTGTTTTCGTGGAGAATTTTAAATTGCGCTGTTCACACTCTCGACGAGCCTTGAAAATTTACCCTGCCATAAAGTTCTAATCTCGTCATATTTCAGTCAAAAAAACTATACTCTGTGAATAATTTTAATTACCTTCCTCGTCCTCTAATTAAAGAAGCGTTCTAGAATTAGTGCCTGACCATACCTTGACTTGTTTCACTGAAAACTAACTTTTAAGTTTTAAGCGCATACGACTGGAAAGGGTCGGTTATTTTACAGAAAGAAACATTATATCTTCTAAACATTATAAAATAAACGATAATGTTTAGTCTTATAGTCATTCTGAAAGGGAAGCATTATCCGATAAATAGCGTCTTAGCCTCAATTAGTGAATATATCCCGCCCTCGCTTCTCTGAACATCTGAATCACCATTCACTTGAACTCGGTGCGATTTTTCATTTCTTCTTTTTATCCTCTACATATGATTGCCCCGGCATCCGCGCTTACGATGAAGTAACCCCGGGCCCGCTTTTTCCGCGGCCCAGACTCGCTCGATTCATCCCTTTTTCTCATTCTTCCATTCGCGTGCTTATTTCCTCGGCGGTGAAGAAATGGCGCTCCTGGGAGATGAAGCTAAGCGGTCGACGTCGCATTAGTCGGGGAATTTCTATTTTAGATTCAGCTGAATCCATTTTATCCCTCGAATTTTCCTGATTTCGCGCTACTCCGGGCGCTCTTGTGCGCCAACATCGCGCGGTAGGTTGCCCCCGCAGTCCCGCGCGATGAGGTGGGATTCGCGGCAAGTGAAAAATGCACTTGTTTTTGCCCGGGAGAACTGGTTGCACGAACGACCGCGCCATAAAACGCCCAGGACGTGAATTAGCTTTTTAAATGTGGGAATGATTGAATACATTTTTTCCGAGTGCAAGAAAATTGCTCTGTCATGCGTATACAAAAATGTCGAGCGTTCTTATGAATATTATATGCAGCGAGCAAATTATTTTTAAATTTCTTCGGTGCATATAATATTTCTTAGCCCTAATCTGTGGAGATTACTTCAGGATTAATTATTCAGTGTCAATTAATGAAATAGTGCATATCGTTGGCTATTGATTGTGCTGAATAATTTACTTATCATTGAACGTTGTTTAATATTGACCTCACGATGACCTTTCCGGGTTTAAAAAAGTGGATATGATGAGAATCGAATTCGTATATGAATGAAATTTAATCAACGCGTGACGAAATTAAATTTAGTGAGAGTCGACGATCGGATTTACTCTGAAACAAAATGACACTTTTTTCATTTTCATTCAATAAGAAAAATTGTCATGTCGAATGTAAAGAATCTTTGTTTATTGTTGACGAACAGAAAGATTAATGCAGATTGAAGTATTCTTGAAACAAATCTTTGATCAATTATTGCTCGCCATGCACACCTAAAGGTGCAAAATTAATAAATTAGCAAACTCGGCCCGGTAGCGTAACATTTTTTTCTCTTTCGCTTCTCAAAATACACATGAAGTAAGTAGTCTTATCCAGTGAATCCTCGAGCCGTGTTATAATGTTTGACTTTCTCTTGTTGCAAGGTATAAAGCAGCCTGTGCGCATATCTAACGAGACGAGCTTCGTTTATAGTTGCCCAAAAGGTGTTCAGGCGCGCGAATCGCGCGTGCGGTCGGGGCCCGGAAGTATAAGACGTATTAGCCGCCCAGCATGCGAATGAAGATGAGCCAGAAGGGAAAATAAAACCGGACGGAGGGCCGATGTTGTCACAACGATTTTAACTTGGCCTGTACTCCCATTTTCCCGCGTTAGGAATCTAACTCACCGAGCTTACTTTTCCGTATTTAATCTGTCTTCCTTTTTTCGGAGCGCAGCTCTCGTTTGCTTTGTCTTCGACCTTTTCACTTTTCTTCAATCTTCTTCATCAAACAAGATCCATAATTTTATTTTTTTCGCTTGCTCGGTCTCGCCCTTTTTGCCAGCCCTGGATATCAGACGGTCTATTTATAGAATAAAGTAAAGCGATTGGAGTTTATGAGAAAAAAGATTAATTTAAAAAATGTCAAAACTGTGTATTTTTTCACTCCAAATGTTAAAAACTATGGCGTTATAATAGCAAAATGCGCTCGGAAACAGCACTTGTGTGCGATTAATCATGAGCAAATTAATTTAAATGCTAGATACGTAAACTCGAATGGTGTAAAATGTTGATTAAGCCCGAATCCCCTAAAACAACGAGCACTTTAATTAGTTTCTAGTCTCTTAAACCGAATGCGACGCGTGAGCATTTTAATGGACTTGCTGTTACTCGTGGCGCGCGCATATTCACAATATAATGCTAATTACAATTAAGTTGAAGCTAGGAACGCTTGCACGCCTCGGGACGGGGGTTCGCGGAGAATTAATATCTAACCCGGACGCGCGCGCCAAGCCGGAATCTCGACGGGGCACACATGTGCGCACAAAGCGACTCCTCGCGACTCCGCTCCGCCGAATTTCCTTCCGACGCAAATCAAGCGTGCCGAAACTGTTTGAAAATTCGAAGCCGAGCAACGCGTCCGCCAACCCAGGCTGCGATGCGTCCGCACTTTCGTCACGAGATACGGTTATTGATTTTGCGTACAAGCCGATTATATAGGGGGGATTAATGTACGTCTTTGTCGAGCAGCTGGAAAAAATTATGTCGAGACGGAAGTGTATTCAACGAAATATTCCATCTACCTATTTTTATTTCTTTGCAGAATAATTTTATCGAGATTCTCCAGTTCGGCGATCACGAGATAGCAACTATTTATTCATTTCAATAATTTTAAAGAGAAAATCTATGAAATCGGCGATTATATAAGCGAAAAAAGAAACAAAGAATAAACGTGTCGTTAGAGTGTACGACTCGCGCTGAAAAACGCAAATCTGTCTGACGTAGCGAAGTTGTACATTTTCCAAGTTTAAAGTACTTTTTGAAGAACACTTCCCACGCCAGCGGGAGTGTACGCGCGCGCTCTAATCGGCTTGTTATTTTGCAGCTCCGCCGGAGCTTTGCAGAGCGTTCGACCGAGCCAAAATAATTTCCCGTCCGCGTGGCTATCGATGTATTTCAGCGTATCGTCCGCGACTCTCGTCCCGATCAAAAATCGAAATCCGCTGCACTTGAGCGCATAATAGTCTCACTTGAACGCGGAAAACGACGAGCATTGTACGCAAGGCCCAGAGAAAGACGGAAAATTGATCGCTAGTTGAATCGCCTACGAAAGCCAATCCTCCTCTAATCACTTGCCGCACCTCTAATTCATACATTTGCAAAGCCTTTGACTGGTGCTCGCAGCGCGCGCTTGCCGTGATCCACGATCCGTGTCTCCTCGATTGCTCCGATAAATAGTCAGAGCAAATGCACCGATTCGCGATAGCTCCTCTTTAGGGGACGCTATTATTTCTGCAACGTTGCGTAAATAGCGTCTCGTTAATGTCTTTGTCGTGTTTTAATTAGAGGATTTCATTTGTAATGATCCAGACAGGATTCTTAAATAAAATATAAATCATACGTGAATTCACATTAAATCAATGAAAAAATGGCTAGCTTTGTTAAAATAATACAAAATTAGACTCGCCATTAACTAAAAAAAGTATCTCTATCGCGCGCTTATAACTATACGTTTTGTGAAGTCGCTTCTTAGGCTACGAATAATTAATAAAATATTCTATTACCAAATATTCGCTCGAGATACACTCACACAATGCAGACTTTTCTTTCTTTCGGCCCTAATGCAAGAAGTCACGATGAACACCTCAATTGAAAGGATCGGATGGTTTTTTAGTAGGCGCAGCCTAATTAGTTAGAGTAATATTTACACGAGCTATCTACGGTATTTTCAGAATAATTGAAGTACACTCAAAAAAGTATTATGCAATATTCGCGCTAATGTACTTTACTTTATTATTCAAAATTTTAATAAACGTAAAGTATAATTTCACTTGGAAAGTGGAATAGTAAATAATAATTATAAACATAGTAAACATTAATTATAATGTTTTAGAACTGCACTACATTTTACATAGTATTATGTATTCTACATAGTTATGTTTTGCAAAGTACATTAAGAATTACAAAAAATTAACCATGTTAGAAACTATGAGAATTTTCATACTTTTAATTAAAGTAACTGATTATGTTGCATTTGAAAATTTGGTGATATACCATTACTTCAGCAATATAAAATGATTTATTCTTTAATTATTATATACTATTTAAATTACTGACATTCACGTGAATAGATGCTTGGCCGCGAATCGCGTATCTACCCAGCTTCCACGTTAAAAGGGTATATTCACATCTGCTCGATCGATGTTTGATCGCCTTTCAGCTGGGATTCAATTTCCTGCACCGATCGGAGTTGCATCTCGTTTCGGCAGCGGCGGAGGTGGCGCGAAACATCGACGCTTTTGTTTTTCTGAACATCGATTCCACCTGTGAAATTGCAGCGACGCCAGGTCACGGTCTTGTGGCTGTTCGGAATGGAGAGTTCTTATTGAGGGCGGCGCAACCAACACGCGTAAATCAGAGCTCGAAATACACTACGTTACGTGCGACTCATTTGTCTTTTTTTGGAAAGCTAACTCAATACCGCTTCAATTGCACGACTTGGCTGGGATGTGAAACCGAACGATTATATTATTGTAAAATAAACTATAAAAGGATGCTCGTACAAAATTACGTACAGGCGGAGGAAGTTGCATAATGAGGATCAAGAAGTAATTAAACGGTTCTCAGTTTATACCTCGCAACTCTTTGATCTATCGGGTCCGCCGAATCGGTGCTCTTTGCAGTCACGTATCGCTAATTTTTCACCTTCACGATCTTCATTTCCCTAAAGTGCTTGGAGCCATTCCTATCGACGGATTCCCTGGACCTGGCCGGAAAGTTAGCTGAAGTGTCGCGATCCCGCGTCGGTAACGGCGCGCGCGTGCAAACGAGCTACGATGCAGAAACACCACAGACGAAGGTCCGGCCAACTTTGCGCTCCTCCGCTCTCGGCCATTTGTCTTACTTCGGGCGCGCGATGAAGAAAGACACGCAGGGGGAAACAAGTTGCAGTTCAACATTGTTATATGAGCGTGAATCCTTTTTCTTTCTAAGTGTATTGTCAGCTGTTTTAGCCAAACAACTTGAGATTTATGGCGATATCGACATTTATTTTTAATTCATTGCCTGCGCCCGAAGTTAGCTTGCTGTTTTAGTAACAGATTTCCCATGCGAAGTAAATCTTAATCATTATTCGAAGAATAATTATTATTTTTAGTGTGACCTAAGGCGAAAACAAAAAAAAAGTTCCTCTTCGTAGATTTCTATTTTAGTTCGAGATATTGCGGGATGTTCTAGCAAAGTCGCATGTACTAAAATCACCAGCAAGCCGATGCGTTCCTCGATAACTCTCAGAAGTTTTACTAAAAAAAAAAAAAATGAGCGGAACGGATCGTTGAAGGCGGTGATAAGTCAGCTTTGGTGAAAAGGAGCGACGTAGAGGCTGCACTCGTTGAAGTAATTATTTTTCTTTAATGATTCGTGAAGCCTTCGGCGCGCGACTATTCATCGGAATAATAAATGAAGCGCGCTGGTGCACTTCCGTGTTTCGGCTCCTCGCCTCTTTTCTGAAAAATATCATTCTTCGTGCGGGCAGCCCAGCGACAGCTCGCCGAGGAGATAGCCCCTGTGCGCGCACCCGCTGGACCATTCGTCAAACCGGCCGGAAAACTTTGTCAGCTACTTTTTGCAGCTGGCCTGTGTTGTATGAAAATATTTCACCCGGTGATAGGTATCCGCCGCGTTGCCGCGTGCACCAGATGAAACTACGCCTATTGACGTCTCGTCTTTTTGGCACGAATTTTTTTTCCAGCCTTTACTTTTTCAACCATTTTTTACCCGCTTCCTTTGCTTCTCTTTAGAAAGTTTTATGATACTTCCTTTCCAAAGGACCTGATAAATAAACGAATAGATTAACATTTCTTTAATTTTTATAACTAAGATTTTAAAAATTATTAAAGTAGATAATTCATTGCAAAGAATACTGTGCTTGAAGCGAGGGCATGGTGATATTTTAATTTATGCAGAAGTTTAAGCAACGTGTAACCCACGGCAGATCCCTAAAGTTCCTTGGAAAAACACACAAATTTTTCTGTGGCAAACTATACATTTTGTTCTTGCATCCTTTATCTCTCCTGAACGTTATGTGCCGAGTGACGAAGGTCGTAGAGCCGACGACCAGCGGATACGTCGTCCCTCCGGATACTCGAGAGACGGGCACTCATAAAGTTTGGAAAAATTGAGACCGATCGCTGAAGATATATCGACTAGCCCTCCCTCTCCCTTTCTCTTTTGCGGCTGTCTTCGATGGAAAACACTCGTTGCGCGAACGACGAGATATGAGGGATGAATCCAGCTATAGAAAGAAAAAGTGTTCCCATTTTTAATTCATGTTCGTGGGTGCAAACTGTGAAAACCAAAATCTTTTTTAGTATCGGTTTTAGTTCGAGCTATAACGTAGAAGATGATTAAAGCTCCGATGGATTAGCCCTTCTAATATTGCAACTGGAACACAATGATAATGCTCGTAATTAACAATAATACTGGCGGGAAAACAGTTTATTCATTTGATAGCGCGAAATCGCATTTCGTTAATTATTGGCAACATCTCATGATGAAATAGCCTATAATAACCGTGCAGCTTTCATAGTAGTTTGGTAATTATCGCAGATGCCTGACCAACAACTTTAACATTAGAACATTCGCTACATTATTTTAGCGTATGTATATTTCATTCCTTCAACAAAAATGCAAACAGTTTTCTTCTTGACGAATTCATTCTGCATAAAATAAGTGACACAACATCAAAAAGAAACCAAGATTCGCTATAAATATTTCTCTGACGATCTACGCTCAAAAATGTCATTTACAGTATCTGTATTCAGCAAAAAAAAATTTAGCCTTCGGCTCAGGGGCAATCGATCGAAGGGTAACGATCGCTCGGTGCTCGCTGCTCTCTCAGCGCCACGTGCGTTTTCGAATACATTGGCTAAGGTTTTACGCGGCGGGAGGAGCAGATAAATCACGCGGGCCCTGCTTTTCAGGAGCAGCAATACGCAGTGGAGGTGAGCACGTACACGGGCGTATGTAATGGTCGCGCCGGCGAGAAGGAAACGAGGGATGTCGGCCGAACGACTTTGCTATTTCGAGCGTCATCCATATTCCAGCTCGGCCATATCCACGAGAATATATATAATACATATATACGAGCGGCTTCTGTCCTTTGAGCGCACAATGATCCAGGAGTTCTCGATTCCCATTGCAGATACACACTGTGCAGGAATTAATTCCAAAAGATTCTTTTACCAGTTATTGTTATCCAGTACTGTTAGCGCGGGGTCATCTCCTTGTAGAGCAACATTGAAAGCAATAAACTGCGCAGACGACCGTTAGGAATAAAAGTGACAGTGGCTGCAATAGCGGGCTCAAAGTAGGCATCAAGTATCGGCAACAGCTGGACAAGGCCGCGGGCTGTCGAAGGAAAAAGTTCCGAGTGATCTTTAAAGTGTCGACCGCAAGAGTTGGCATCGATAAACCGCAGACAGCGCGCGGGCTCGTCCCAATCGTCGCGCGAGATTTCGCGAGTTCCGGGCGGCGGCCTCGGGGGCGAAAATTAATTCGGCCTCCAGAGTCGCATTACGCGGGCGTCGCGCATCCTCGGCGCGTTATTCATTATTCATCGGGTTCGGCGCTGCGTGCACGCCAATTGTAATCCGGAGGGTGGCACGGACGCGATGACGCTGACGTTAATGACGATTGCACGATTAATGACGGCAATGAGTGCGCGGCCTGCTGGTAACGAGCTCGCGGACGCCCGGAGAGTGCGGCCCCCTCGGCGCGAGTGGCCCAGTCGCGTCGGCGACGGCCGACGATGTGTTGTCTGCAGCGGCGAGGGGGGTACGTCACGCGACGCGCGCGTTTCGCCCGAACGAATTACACGCCGGGCCAAAGTGCTGCGACCAATCGATCGCGACTGCATGTTACTCCGCGCGTAACATCGAGTTTTCCGCGAGATCGACCAATCGCGCTTACTGCAAGAGGATTGCTGATAAAACGGGAATCGCCCCTTTTTATGGCAAACGATAAACATTTTTCATGGGAGGAAGAGCTGGATATGAAAAATACTTCCATTTACGAGTAAAAGATAAGTGAAATTCTTTTCTAATGTTTGCATTGCGTACTTTTTTTAATAATATCGAAACAACGTATTTTTTATTAAAATAAAGTTTGATTCGCGACGAGAACAATGGAGTGTTGGATCGTGGATCACTGAGACTAATTTTCGCAGGCATAACTCCACTGAAAAGTATGTTAATTAGCTTTCGGACCTGCGAGAATACAGTAAGTAGAAAAGGAAGTAGCTCAGCGAAAGACAAAATTGTTTCTCCGTTTCTTGTTTGACTCCTTAACGGCAAGAGCTACACTCCCTCTAGTAATTTTGTAACCAATAGTTAAGTTATTCAGCGCCTTCACTTCTGAAAAGATAACAATGCACCACAGTTTTCCGCTTTTAAATTCAAAATTGCATGCCTTATTTCACAAAAATATCTAATTAACTAAATGAGGGTGGCTCGTGGGATTCTTTTTGGTCATTCATTTCTCCTTTGTCAAAATATTTTTTTAAAAATAAATATCTAAAATAGAATGAAAACAATTCCTGCCCCACGGTGCTAGAAAAAAAGGACACACGGGAAATCTCACGGCGAAGGCCAGTCACGTACAGCCCCGCTGCCTTAATTCACTTTGTCTGCGCCGGCGGTGGTCGGGAAAAAGCGAAGCCTCGTGAAATGCGCAGCGCTGGCGGTTTTATTGGCGCTCTCACACGCTAGCGAGAATATGTGCGCACCACGAACATCAATGGTCGATCGCATTAATTGCCCTCAGAGGTGCTCGTAGGTCAGACAGTAATGACTGGCCGAGCGACCAACGGGAGTAAGTTCAATTTCGGAATGCACCTTGAAATAAACGTATCGACGGTAATTACGGAAGGTAACAGTAAATAAACTATCTTGTGGAAACATTATTCGTTAAAAAATCTGTAAGCTCTAAAGTATAAAAAATTAAAGCATTAATGTATTATATTTTGAAAAACTCATCAAATACACTAACGAGTCGCATTAAAATTGCGTTTCGACAAAGTAAATAAATTGAAAAGCGACGAATGATTTATCGCTTTGACTGCATACCAGTACTGTTACGAGCCACTTGGTCAGCGAAATCTGTATTTTCTTACGTCGGCATTTTTAACGTCCGCACTAAAACTAAACAATGCGAGCTCACCCCCAGATTTCACATTATATTTCAACTCGTCCCCTCTATTTTTGTTGAAATATCTCCCAAACGTAATTTACGGCAAGCATGTGGGGAATGACAACAAGCGTCACGCTACGTTGCACAAACAGCAACGACTCCTGCTTGCCTTGTATGTACCCCTTTCTCTAATTTAAGTCTTTTTCCCATTTTAAGTTCCAGGTTAAAAATACAAAATATCAATCAATCGAGTTTTTCATCCGCTGGCTGCGTTAATTGACTTTTCCGGTGTTTTTTCAACGCAACGTGAGCTCGCTTCATTCGACTGAAAAGAGGAACGTTCAAAAGGACAATAAAATGTTTAACTACACTCAAATAATAAAAAATTTTTGCGATTTATCGAGTGCGCGGAGCGATAACGCTAGGCGCGGGTGCGGCAAAAAGCCGAAGAGCAGTTTAGGCGTATCGCTGACGCGCTTATCCGTGCGCGCGCCTAGCAAGTCGCTCTGAGCGGCTCGGTCCAATGATCGGTCGACGATAAGTTGCGCGGTGCCGCGTGCCGCGTCAGATAACCGTCATCATCGTGGCCGAGCCCTGTTATAATGCGACTGCGTCCGCCATGGCTCGTATTCCGATCTGCCAAAGTGCGCACGGATGCGTGCACCGAGCTTTGTTCCCGCGTCTATCAGACGGCCGTAACTAATATTATAAGCTGATCGTTTAGGCGAAGCAGTCGAGATGCCCCGAGAAAACTTACGCATCTTTACTCTAAACATTCGAAAAACGAAGAGAATTTCGAGAGAAATACTACACTAAAGGGTGGGAAATACAGAAGAGCTTTTCTGTCATTTTTACGAGAAAATTGTCTGAGTGTAGTGTAAGTACTTTTTGTGATAAAAACTTGTCAAATACATTCGTTTGAAAGGAACAAATAATAAATTAGGATATGATCTAGTTGAGAAACACAATGGTACGTATATTAAAATAGTCAGGAAACATAAGAAGGTACGGAAAGAAAAAAGTTTGGAATAATCTCGAGTGAACAAAGGTATATGAGGTAGTTGCTCTTCTGTGAATAATTTGCCCATTGTAGACCATACGTGTGCAAAATATGTGTTCTTCGCTACGTCTATACATTCTTCGTATTTCTCTGCATTCATCTATATTATTATCTTGTGCTTTTACCTTTTTATTGTTCCACTTTTATTGCAATTAGAATTTATATTATTTTAATTATGTAGTGGTACGTAAATGAAATCTTTTATTTTTAAACTAAAAAAAAATATTTGATTTAAATAACTGGCAAAATAATCGTATTTTTTAATTATTTGAAAGCTCAATTCGCGGGCTTGCGTTTTTCTGCAATAATGCAGAAAATAAAATAAATAAATAAAAGACGGCGTTGGCAATAAAAGTAGTATTATTTTCAATTAAGCTCAGGTAGATTAGATCGAGCGACAAAATTTTCACCAGGAAGAAAGCAACTTGAGTGCGAGACTTTTTTAATATCATTACAAAGTGCGCTATGTACATTTCGTCGACTGCGAACTTTTAATTAAAAACTGCTGTTTATTTATGATATTCAGAAGCATCCTCGCCTTCCTCGAGAATTCAATAAGAAGAGACTCGCGAAATGCCCTTGGGACTGAATCGAGAAGAGAGGTAGATGGATGTATATAGATGGATGGAAAAAGGGCCTTCAAGAGCCATTCGAGTAATATGTCGTTGAGTTTGCATACAGCGCTAAAAAGGAGCAAAAAACGACACGACGCAGTCAGCGCGATGAATGCTATCGCGAAAGAAAAGGGAAAGAGAATATGACAGAAAAAGCAGCAGGAAGGAAATGAGAGATAGAGACAGAGCCGTGTATGAGATGCGTTCAGTGCCGATTGAGTGAAAGAAATAGCTGCCGCGCTGTAGCTGCGAGAAAGACGAAGAGAACAAAGTAGATGAGGCATGAAAACACGCGAAATGTAAATAAGAAGTGCAAATTTAAAGAGTCGATAAATCAATTCAGTCCTGCCGCATCCGATAAAACAATAATAATTTTATTTGAATATTAAATAACATTGTTTTATCAATCTCTTTAAAATCCTGGCAATAATTTTGTCCTCTAAAACAACGGAATCTCTAATAAATTAAAGTGATACAGCGAAGGAAAATACATCACCTTAACTTCGAAACATTTCTTTACAGAATTTAAAATAAAAGTGTCGCCGTTACACCGCGAAACGCCTCGTAAATTCTTATCGCAAGACACGCTTATTCTGATAACAGTATTACGGCTATTTTTAAACTTTATTTTATTGGAAATATTTGCGCGTTTAAAACTCGCGGCGTTGACGCAATTGTTTATTAAAAAAAATGTGCAGTGCCCAGTTCGATAAAGGAAAATTATTACTAGAAGGGCAGAATATATAAATCGCAGTAAAAAGCCTATATCCGAGCGCGCACATACACGCAGAAAGGACGGTACTTAAATGCAGTCATTTTCAGCGGCGATTTAATTTTGCCTAGCAGCAGCCAACGCGACCACCCCTGGCTGCGCTATGACGTCACGCGGGTGCACTTATGACGTCACGGGGCAGCTGATGTAACGGGCGAGGCGTGGTGCGGCCGCTCGGGTCACAGGTCATCATCTCCTCGACTGCAGCCGGCCTTCTTTCTAAAGTATGTGCGCTATTTTCGTCCTCCGACTCTGTATGTACCCCCTTCTCTTTCTCCATCCCTTTCTCCGCTCCCTTTTGTCACCGATGACGCTATTTATGAACGAAGCGCCCAGTTCGTTTGGCATTTTATTAATGATTGAAGGTCCATCGTCGGACAGCAGAATCGACTTTACCGAGCTTGTCGACTTTTGCTGATTCGACCTTGTATGGGCGTGACGTTTTTTATGCGAATATATAACTTATAGGTGTCCGGGGCTATAAAATGGTTCTTTCTTCTTTTATTTAAAAAAACGGCTTCTCATATAAATAACAAGTACGAATTTTTTCGATTAAACAATTTTTTGTTAATTTATTGAATTTCTCTCGAGCGTTAAAATATTAAAATGCGCTTGATTAAACAAAATTGGTTATAAAGCGCACAAATGGTATTGTGCGCATAATACCGCGTTATCCGGAAAAGCTTTTCATTGCACATTTCATATCTATACAGCAGTCGATACGGGTCAAAGGCCAGAAGCTGATCATTCGTGCCTTTAGGGTACACTATGTCATCAATATATGGACTTGTGTTGTACTTGACTAACTCTCGAACTGGATATGAGCCTGAAACTAGCCGGTACTAAACTAGCCGCGATCAGTGGTTCTCACGCATTTCTTTTATCACAATACATTAT
>JAWWEN010000009.1:24588357-24599523 GCA_035582955.1 Sycophila texana
GAGTATTCTGTTAAAGTTTCGTTAAAAACTGTTAGAAATAAAAATTATCATGGGAGACGCTTGACCCTCCTTAAGTACGGGAAAATACAGTTAATGAATAATTTGTTAAACAACTAATGAAAACAGTAGTAGAATATAATTCGTCAGGTGCTTAGGAACAAAAGTTCAATCTCGATTTGGTGACTCGGCAGGTCGAAAAAAAGCCTAGCAATGCTTCCGAGGCATCGTCCGAAAAGTTAGCGGTCTCTCCCTGTGTTATTGATTTGGAAAAAGGGCGGAAAGATGTAGACGATCGGGAGGTGGAAAAGGCGACACGAAAAGTACAAGGGAAAGCTCTGGATGCACGGGCGTTCGGGCATGTGTGTGTAAATGCAAGCGAGCACGGAAGGGGCAAATTCAGCGGGACTCGCAAGATATTCGATTTGCCGCGGCACGCGATGACGTCAAAAGAGAGAAGGAAAGAGAGGGGGGGAAGTCTGGCGGGGCATTATGCTGATGCGGCACGAACATTTTCAGATTCTGCACGCTCCCTTTTCCTTTTTTCGGCAACGAGGCAAACGCGAGAGCTTTGCAAAACTCGACGCTAATAGAAATTTTGTAGTTTCAAAATAAGGTTCTTTAGTCGCATGTAAAATGTAAAGCCGGAATACCTGGCTGTATTCTCGAGCAGCAGCATGACGAGTTATTCTTGACAGTAATTTCATACATGCTGGTCATTTTCATGTTCAAATATAAGTGGATGGTATAGCATACGCGCTTCCCGTTGGCCAAGCGTATAAATCAAATTCGTAAAGAATGTCCTTTAAATGCATAAAAAATGATGATTAATTGATGTTAAAAAATGTGGCAAAATATGAACATATTCGATACGAGCATATAAATAATAAAAAGACGCAAATCGCCCGGAAATATATGTCAGCAGGTGTAACATTCATTATCATTGCTTTCATATGAAAATCGGCGCTTGTTGGCTTTCGAAATGCAAAGTTATAACGAATACGCGGCGAACGTCATTTCGCATGATCGAAACTTTCCAATGGCAAAATCTCGGTTTCTCTCCGCCGACGCGGGGTACGTGCATTATTCAAAGTCATTTATCCTTGTTGCCCGCTGTACCGTGAATTTCCGCCTTAAAAAAAACTCCAATTGAATCACGACCTCTCTGGTAATCCCAATGAAATCGAGAGCAGAAGGAAAAAAGCGAAGAAGCATAAGATAGAAGACGTTTATGGGCGTATAAATAAAAAGTCGCGAGAGTTATATACACAGTCCGTCATACATAGGTGGGAGTAACGGTCGAGGGCGGGAGGACCACCCTCGAGTAATAAAATCCGGAATCACTGCATTTCTCAGTGGAGTCAGCGTTGATTCGAGCATTCTGAGGAGTATACCCACGCGGAGCCGTCTTGTCCTCGTAACCCAGAGAGAAAACGGCAGAGGAGTCAGATTCAAAGATATCGATTTCTTCCGATTTCTCAGATGGAACGGAAAGGAGGGACGGGTTGGCTCTTTGATCGAACGGAAAATTTCGTAAAAATAGATAACTCGAAGTGAAAACACGCCAAAGGTCAAAAGGTTGGCTTGCGCAAAAGATCATCCCTTTACCTACCCATCGCCCCGTTTTCCCTCGAAAGTGCGGAAAAGGGAATTGTTTTAGTAAATCGCCCGGCGACATTCGACGGTGTATCATTAGCAAAGACTTGCTGCTAATAAAGTTGAAATGAGCGTAACGTTACGAGCCACGAATGAATTTTCGATGAGGAATCGATATTTTTTAGGCGACAGTCGCACCGAGAACAGCGCATAAAAATAAAGTCGGATCAACATTGGCGCGACGTTCGACTCCCTTCTCTCACCCTCTCTCCGTCGCACTTCCATCGATTATGGAAACGAGCGGCGGGGCGTGCGCGCGCCATTACTTGCGGTTTCGCTGCGGCCGCGCGGACTTTAACGAAAGGGGAATCCCACGGAAATTTAGCGTCGTATAATCGCCGGTGCGCTTTGTCACGCGTCTACCCACCGCCACGCTACACTTAATGTTTATTGGGGCTCTTAAGTGTCTCATTAAATTTGTACCGATCACGCACTGTCGGCGCCACCCTCTCTGATCCCCTCTTTTTTTACGCCACTTCGTTCTGCCGAGTTTTATCGCGCTCCGTCGGCACGGTCGAGGAATGCTGCAGCGATCAAAGTATAAATTGATTTTTATGATGCACAAGTGCAATTCGAAATTATTAGAGAATGGAATTTTATTTTTACGAGATCGTACGGTATTGCTCCTTTAACAAATTTGCGCTTTGATATTTATGCCCTAAATTGATTGGCTTGCAGTTGACCGTTAAATGCTTGCGCAAAGATTGCCAATCATCCTGATGAAAATTTATAAATTTGATTATTTCGGGATTATAAATTTGATATTTTTATGCGCAATCTGTACCTCTATAGCGTCATAGTGGAATTACTTTCGTTTAAATTTTAATAAATACCAAATATTTTCTTGCTTATTTATTAATAAAATTTCAATAGTTATTTCCACATTGCAATTGCTAATTAATTAATATGCAAATGGCCAATTATGATGGATTTAATTTTAAGTTTGTGTAAATAAAAGAAGGTATGAAAATAACTGCTGACGTTGGAGGTGAAAGATAAAAGAGGCGGAGGAATGCATTAAAATCGAAAGCCTCTTACAGGAAGTAAGATGCCGTCAACATAGCGACGCGGACGGGATTTCGTGCAAACACGTGCCGCTCTGCGAGCTCGCATCAGGGTGATCATTACAGGAAAGTTTAGCAAAGACTGAAAGACCTCTCGGGTGTGTGGATAAGTCGAGTCCGGTGTAAAATTGAGCGCGAGTTATTTGCGGCCCCTGCAGCCAGCGGAATTCGCACCTCGAATCGATATCGGATGACGCGCGCCAACGTCGGAGTGACGGATGACGAGCGCCAGCGCTCCTTTGATGGATTTTTAAGGAATTCCAGCCGTCCGCCTGGCAGACAATGCCGCGGTTTCCCCCGGCGGCTGGCACGGGCCACAGCTTCCAGCATAGTCCTTTTCGACATTCCTGCGGAGGATTTTTTCCAACTTTCTTCTCTCTCTATTTTACCTCTTGGGTGGAGTTGTTCAAGGACTCGGGGGTTTTTTTCGATGGACTGCAATAAATCGAGCGGTATAAGAATTTTTTTCAATCTCCAAACGATGCCGGAGCGCGGTTGGAGAAGAAAAATGCAATAATAGAAGAGCAGGCATAAAGAGGAATTCAGTCGGGGCTGAATGAAGAAGGAGGAATAAGGATGAGCAGAGACGATCTCTTTTAAGACAAAATGAAAGCGAATCGTCAGGCTATATTTTGTTTCTCAACTGTTCTTTGAAGAAGTCATATTTTCTTTACTCTTTTATGGAAAATTTCGCTTCTCAATTGAATTCTCGAGAATACTGAACTTCCATTATGTCGCGTCGCTTCGTTATTCATATCAAATTTAACTTATATAAAGGCTTGTAGAAGAATGATTAATTGATTAATTATCAAATGACCGAATTAACGGCTGCTACAATTGAATTAAGTTTTTCCAATGTATTCAGATTTAGCGTCAGGAATACAATTGAGCGCGGAGCGACCTCACGTCTGGACGTAATTGAGTAATAAAACCGGTGCAATTGACGTGAGAAAGGATTTCAGTAAGAAGCGAGAGGAAAATTAATGAATTATCCGGGAAAGAAGATGCCATTTTACTATGGATGGTGCACGCCTGGAAGGGTGTCGATTAATTGATTATGCTTCGTAACTTCGTTGTCGACTATCCTCAAAACATCCATCCTCCGTTTAATTTTAAAGAATTATTTAAATAGTTTCCCAATGAAAGCTACCTCGAAATAGGTGACAAAAGGCACTTTGGTGACGGTCATTCGATTGCGTGTGTCGTTTTGGTAGGGTCAGCGATCGCTTTATAAGCGACGCCGTCGATGTGGCGCGCGAGTTTCCGAAATTCCCTGGGAATTACGGGAAATGCATCTAGTCGCGATCCGTTACGGTTAATCACTGGAGGAGCGCGAGGGATCGACGGCACGCCTCGCCGCCCTTTAAGCGCCGATAATTCGTCGTATACCGATCACCCCGATCGACCTGACTGCGGTTGCATTCAAAGAGGCCAAGGGAGGAAAGCCGGGGACCGAGATGTTGACATGGATAAAGAGGAGGGCTGGGAGAGCAGACAAGGTCTTCGCGAAATACGCGCTAATTGTCGGCGTGTCCAGACGACCCGTGCATAACTATTATTGGAGATCTAACGCAACGCGTACCTCGCGTTCATATAAAATTTAGGAATTTTATTAATTTTCTATCAAAGGTTAATAACAACATTTTCATGATCTCGTGTTAAACATTTACGCATTAACGCTTTGCGTTTAATTCTGCTGAGTTGGAAAATCCCAGTAATACTGTTACAGGCTAACATTTAGCCTGACTATAATCGGGAGACTCAGAGGTCTCCGTCAAATGATCTTCTGACAAAAAATGTGCCAAACGAGCAAGAAATTTGCTGGGAGCATTGACGCTATCCGTTTAATCTCTATCGCATGCAGATTCATTCCCGTTTTTCATATCAGAAAAGTGAATATCAACTCTCTCGCTTTTTACTGCTCATTCTATTTCTTCTCTTGCTAGCCTCGAAACTCAAGAGACTTCGGCGAGCAGAATTTAAGCCGGAAAATCACTGAGTTGCCGGTAACTCGGGAAAAATCCTCTACAGATAAGCCATTCTTTTTCGTCAAATAATGCCATTAAGGAAGGAGAAATAAAGTTTCTCTCCGAATGATTTTATTTTTGACTTTGTTCTGCATTCTTATTATCGGTTTTAATCTTGACACTAAATTGAAATGTTTTAATGAAATTCTTTTCCTAATAATAATAATGTTCATAACATTTCTAATTACTTTTTTTAAATAATAAAATAAATTTTTTATTATAGTAGAGGAGTAAAGCCTTTTTAAGTTAATATAATATCTGTTACCCCTCTGCAATCAGAGGACGTAAAATTCTTATTTGCACTGTCAGTGAGGCTTAACTCTTCTAATGATGAAACGAAAGCGGAATATCCGGAGTGAATCAACGCGGCATCCTCGAGTGGCTCGAAACGTCGCCGCGTCATCGCTCATTAGTCTCCCGTCATGCGAGTACGCGACGAACACGGGTATAGGACAATGGTCGCACAATCGGGAGACGTGCCCTCGCGCCCGGAGCGAATATATATTCGCTCGCGCAGTAACGCACGGGCCGCACATCCTAAGCGCGGGAATTCCCGTAAACGCGCGCCTGCAATAAATTGGTGAAATCATTGCAGCGACCCAGCGGCTCGTTCGGTTATTTATGGGCTTCCCCGGGATGTACGACTTGACGGTGACTGCGAAACGCGCTTCGCGTTATTATTAGAGCGCGGCACGGCCGAGGCGGGGGCTTTTAATTAAATATTACATTTTCATAAGCGCCATAATTAGTTCGCAGCACGTCGCTCCCAGGACGCGAATGTTTATCAAAATGGCGCATCCTTCGTTTCGCCGGTGTCCCCTCGCTCGCTCGCACTAGCTTAGCGCCGGCGAAGCACGCCGACACTAGTTTGCCAAATAAATAGGGCCCATTAGTTGCCGGCTGAAATGCGTTTTCATTACATGGCAAGGATCGTTGCCTCGGCCAAATTTCCGCGAGTGAGCGCTCCTTTTTTTTCTTGTCGTCCTGTCAATTTAATGGCCATAGAATTTAAGGCGATTGTCTGCACGCGAATTTATAAGCTCACTGGGTAGTCACTCGATTACGAAAGGGCACTGCGCGAAACATCGAGCGAAACATGCCAATCAATTATATATCCTATATTAATGCGAACATTTACGGGATACTTGTTGGCAACAATATCGATAAAGTAGCAATTTACATCGGCGTTCTTCCATAGAACTACATTTTTATTCTGCACATTTGCGCTATTATTGTTACTTTAACGGCTGGATACGTGTGTTTAAATATAAAATCATGGCGAAATTTATGCAGAGATAAAATTAACGCGTACGAAATTTAATTCGTTCGTTTATTTAAAACAATGAGTTCATCTGCAGAGCGAACGGCGAATATTGTTCGGCCGGCAAAACGAATTTAATTTATCCCACCCCGTTACCGGTATAACTTCAATTACAAAATAATTCGCTCGGCAAATTCAAATTTTCAGCCCAGTAAAGAAAAAAAATATCGACAAAATAAAATAAAAGCGGCCCTGTCGTTATTTCGAGTCCAAGACAACGAAACGTAAATAAATATAAAATACGACTTTTCATAAAACGCTTCGGGGAGGGAAGAGGGAAAAAAAACGAAAAAACGTGAGCGTAACTTACCCTCGTCAAAGTCTCAATAGGCGTCTTGGACTCGCGTTAGTTACGGCATAACGCACATGCAGGCACGCGCCTACAGAGTCGCCGAAAATATATATATTAATATTATTTCGCCATTTTGCCTCGGCCCGATCCCCGGCCGAGCGAAACTTATACGCTCGCCTCGTTTCGCTTACGAGGGACAACGTGACCAGCGTGCGGCAGTCCGCAGTTTCGGTGCGCGAGCTGACCGACTATACCGCCGTGCGCCACCACCTCGACCATAATACGTTTTTTACTTAACCGACCACATATATTGTCCGCGTTATTTTTTTTTCTCACTGGAGCCTGGATTTACTTTGATTTCCTTTAGTTATATTAATTGCGAAACCAGCTATCGCACCGATATTTTGAACAAAAATTATCGCAGATTCGAAAAAAAGCAATAAAAAAAGTGCATTAATGGTTAAGGAAGGATTTGGACAGATTTTAAATACTTTAAAAAAATGTTCTCTAATGAGATGATTCGAACGCACGATTTCAAATGGCTGAAACACTTAACGTCGCGTTTCTCACGCCCTCCGTGTGCTTTTATCTTCATAATTTATATTTTCTCTCTTTATTATTCGCGTGTACCTTTTCCATGCTCCCCAACGTTTTTCATCCACGCTATACACGTGTACGACTGTAGATAATACGCAGATCTCACTTTCCCGCCGACTTTTGATTCACACCCCTTCTTTTTTTTCCTTTTTTTCAAACTGATAGTACACCGGAGAAAAAAAGGCACGCGCAAGCCGCATAAAAGCAGCGCAGCCGCTAAAACGAATGCTTGCTAACTGAAGAGCTTTGATCCAAGCACATGCATGTACGTTCATTAAACCCTTTTTTCTACGATGGGTGTTTTTTTCTTTTTTCTTTTTTTAAATTTACTTCTCGCTTTCTCTGTCTTTTATTCAATGCATTTAGATGAGGCAATAATTTATTTCAATTGATAAGAGAAAAAACGACTATTTTGAAGAATTATCTTAATAAACTGTTCGTACAAATCAAATTTGCTACTTTACACTCTCAGAATTTTCATTTTCGGGAGAAAATTTCATCGTTACCCCGTTCGCGTCGTAAAACAAACATCCCTCAACATCACTTGCACATAGGTCGAGGTCGGCGACACCTAGCAAATCGTCGCTGAGTCAATATGACGTCGGCGCTTGCCGAGCTCGGTAAAACCCGGTGCGGCGGGACTCACCGTAAATCGTCTCACAGGTGCCGTGTCGAATAAGGGCAAAGATTTCTCTCTCTCTCTCTCTCTCTCTCTCTCTCTCTCTCTCTCTCTCTCTCTCTCTCCCTCTCTCACCCTCTCGGACGCGCGCGATTTTCTTCATTATCGGCTTGACTCGTGCGAGAGATAAACGAGCAGAGAGCGAACCACTCGAAGACTTTTCCGAGCGGGCGAGTAACAAAGAACAGTGAAAAAAAGAGAGCCGCGCCTCCAACTGTTCGTGTACTTCGATGCTTTATTACCGGGAGCAAGCGGACACGGGCTTCGTCGATCGAAACTTTACGAGAGACGTTTAGAGCGCTACAGACTGCGTGAGAAAAACTTTAGTGCTTCAGGTATATTACCTATGTATATACGAGCCTACGTATCGTCTTACTGATACACATGGTGGTAAAAGCTCTGGCACTTCGAGATCGTGGTTAGCGAAAATTTAAAACATTTGCACTGTTTCAAGTTAATTTGTAGAAACTTTGCTTTCTTTTTTTTTCATTTTATCATTTTACTAACTAATAAATAGAAATGTATGAATAAATGAAATTTTTTAAGAGTTTTTAGATTTTGTTTTTTTTTCAGCATTAAAAACATTGTTTATAGTCACAGAATTTCAGTTTTGATTGATTATTGTGTTTTATGCTACATAAATCTCGGCTATTATTAATATGTTAGAAAACAATGTAAGAAATTATTATACCACGTCATGCTGGGAAAAATTAATCTCCGTATTCTTTGGTTAAATTACCGTAAATCTTACGAGAATCCTCTCCCCATCTTTGCAATTTTCACAGATGCTAAGGTGAAAAAGAGGGTGTATGTTTGTTGCACGGGGCGTGGCACCTGTGGGAAGAAAATGAATTGCCTTTCCCAGTGTAGCGGCACATTAAGATTAAATGAAAAATTCCCCTTTTTCATTCATTTATTTCTTTTATAAGAAAATAGAGAATGTGCAATAATAAAAACGCAAAGCAATTTTTGTCGCGACGATTTAATTAATTAAATTAATTAACATCGATTTGATTTTATCTCTTTTCGATATCTTATCAAACCCTTTCAATTACACCGAACGCAGTAAAAATAAATGGGAATTAATAACAATATTTTTATTTAGTGCGCAAGTACATTTAATCGAGTCAACGCAGCTACAAATACGGTAGCTAATTAACAAATACGTATGCATATCAACTTTTCTCGTAATCAATGGTTGAAAAGCAACGAATTTCTCGCTCACAATGTTTGTAATCATGATTTTTCGAAAAGCTCGGCCGGCTACGTCGCCATCGCAGAAAAAGTAAAAACATTCGTTCGATCAATGCACCACAAACACGACAATCGTGCGGAATACGCGACAGGGCCACTCGGGGTAATTACTTTTAGGTCGCGCATCGAGCGAAGCGCACTGCGTGCGTGTGCGTAAGTGAAACGCGCTGTCGTGGCATCGAGGAATACAAAAATGCGCCCGCCGCTGGCAACCGAATTTGTCATTGTTCCACTTCGCCTTTTTTTTGTGGTGATCCAGCATTACTCAACGGCGAGGATATGCGCCGATGAATTCCCGATTAAGCTCCAAAACGATACATTTCTGACACAAATGGATTTATTCGAAAAAAGAGATCTACTACTATTGCGCGTGATTGACTCTCAGGCGGACAGTCAACAGTGTCCTGGAATAACTTATTGATTTTGTGCATAACATTAGCAAGAAAATTTAATTTTAAACAGCAAAATTAAAAAAATTAAATTATTTAGCAAAAGAAGAAATCGAGTAGCAGCGGCGGCGCTGCAATCCCGCCAACGAATGCGAAGCCTCAAAAGGGTTAATGGGTCAGAGAGGCGTCTTTTTTTCTTTGAACTTGTTTTTTCTCTCCCGTTCCCTCAGCCCAGGCGGTGTCTCGCGTTTCGCCGTCGGGAGAAACCGTCGAAAGTCGAGCAGGAGAGCGCGCGAGCTTTATCGACCGGACAAGCAGACACTTTCCGCCCACGCCGATGACTCTTTTCCTTTCTCTTTCTTTCTCTCACTCGTCGCTAACCTTTTGTTTCCCCTCGCCCGGGCCCGCCCCACCCTTCTTTTCTTCCGCCTCCACGGCTACGCGCGCGAACTGGCTGGTGGAGGCTGCCGGCGGTTCCGGCTTCATTTAACCCGATGCCGTTCGTTGCACGTCGCTTCGTTCGCGTGTACTTTGCATGAAACGCGGGAAATCGAGCCACGCCTCGGGCGACGAAGCTGCACTCCTACGGGATTTGCCGCGGCGCGCTTAAGCCGACGCGACGGAGGAGCTTCTTGCACGCGAGGTCCGACCAGCTAAAAGCGAATATCCGTTAGCGAAATACCGCCGAACCATCTTGGCTAATTTAATCGAATGGATTCGATGGGCTTTCGGTGCAACGTTTAATTTCTCCCTGTCAAAACGGCGCTAACATCCGTAAAATGATGGAGCCGCTTTCGAAAAGCTCCGGCGGCCTCGATTTTTCGAGCATCACGCTTCGGAGCTTCTTGATCATGAAGTACATCGACGACACGGCAGGGGGAATTAATCAAACGGAAGATTTACACAAAGCGTTAAAAGTGACATTTCCAGCGCGTCGCGCGCTTGGCAAACAATTCCGCAAAAAATCACAAAAAATTCGACAGGCGTCAGTTGAGCGCGACTGCAGTGACGAATTTCGATCGGTGGAAAATCCAACTTCGAAGAAACCCAGCCACGCGTGCCGCGAAAACGAGGCGCGGCGTGCCTGGTTAATGAAAGCATTGAGATGCAAATGGCACCCTCGAGTGGCGCGCGGGTCAGTCACCGAACAAAGACAAAACGCAAGCCGACAGCGACTCTCTCCTGGTGAACTTTTTTGCCAGGGTTCATGTAAATTTGCCGGTGAAATGATTCAACGATATAATGCATTTGATGGCGGACACTTTGCGAATAATTTTTACAGAAATATTTTAACGGAACTCTCTTATTACATCCAACATCTTACGATAAACGAGAAGATTAGGGATGCGTAATTGAAAAGGTCCTCGGTTTTATGGCTCCCATAAAGATTTTCTTAAAGGTGAGTCTTAAAAAAAAATTGTTCGCTAGTTCACTTGACTTTTCTTCGGGAGAAGCGTCATTGCGTAAACATTCGCTGGCTCCTTATTTCTTTTACCACCGCAACGTAAAGTCCTTTTTGTTGGCTCTACGGGAGGAGGGGCTGACGCGTCATATAAAAAAAAGGCGGGGAAAAAATATCGCGCAGTAAAACCAAGATTTGCATGGCAGCCGATGCATAAGGCAAATCCCCAGAAAATAAACAAGCCCCGATCCCCGGCAAAAGGGTTTTAGGCGCGACTGCGCGTCTAACGTATTGCCATTGGAAAGGGAGGAAAAGAGAGGATGCGAAAAATCCCTAAGAGAAATGTCGAACTCGCGGGCCCATGGTAGTCTCGCTCTAGTCAGCCGGGCGAAAGGGGAATGAGAGAGAGATAGAGAGAGAGAGAGAGAGAGAGAGAGAGAGAGAGAGAGAGAGAGAGAGAGAGAGAGAGAGAGCGAGAGAGAGAGAGA
>JAWWEN010000009.1:24601739-24613523 GCA_035582955.1 Sycophila texana
TGAGTTAACTGACTGTTGGGTTATTGGGTTAACTCGATTAACCCAGGGTGAGCCAGAACTCTCATAGCCTATCTACTGACGGCGATGACGACGATGACGACACACGGCGCAGCGTGGGCTTGTGTGCACCGAGCGACTGGGTTAATCTAAAATTAGAACGCTCCAAGCAAAAGCTGCTGCTCGCTCGGCAATAATAAAATGTATACACGCCGAGAAGACTAAAATTAGAGCTGGCTACTGGTGTGCCGGGCTGACGACGTGTTGACTCGTACTACTTGCCGCGCGATCCTCGCATATTTATTTGGCTTCATAGGAGACTGCGACTTTCATTGGAAAACTTGACGTTTCTAATATTTAGACTTGTAACTATCAATTAGCTGCTTTTTAATTTTTAATTTTACATATACTTTAATAAAAACTTTAATAAATAAAATTTTTTACTGAGACATACATGATGATTCTTATTTCAGTGCGGAAGCAGGTTCAATATATATATATATATTTTAATTAAGTTGAAATCTAATGAGAGCGAAGTTTATTTGTTAAATTTTAAAATGCATATTGGATTACATAACTTCGTACATCTATTCAATCAAATTTTATGTCCTTAATATATATTATCATGAAATAAGTATACTCATCGAAAATTTTATGCGTATAAGTATAAATAATATAATAAAAGAAAATTAAGCGCTGTTCGAAGAAGATATAAAGTCCTTACATTAAATTTTATTGCATGTCCTTGTCTTTTATTATCAAGCGGATCTACAATAATCTAGGCTATCGTGTGCAAATTCGTTTCGTGATTGTAATGGGCCTGCAGGAAGCTCTTTGTGGGATTTATTCACGTGCCTCTTCGAGGTATAAGCTTCTGTTGTTCAAGTAAATTAAAAGACCGTGAAGAAATACTGGCTATCTCTCTTGAGCTGTTTTTTTTCGATTGAGTTGGTCTTAAAGTCATTCTGAATTAACAGTGCATAGTTTCTAAAATAAAAATGTTTTTAGATAAAATTTTAACAAATAATTAAACCACATTACTTTATGAATTCATCTTATATACTACTGCATGATTAGCAAGTCAGAAATTCATTTGACGTAGGCACATATTTTTAATTGATATAAGCGGTGTTCTAGTCGTGAAAGCGTGTTAATGCTAATGCGCCATTAAGGGGGCAATTTTTCACCTCGAAACGTCAATATTTGCATAAAAGGAATGGAATTTTCATCTGCCAATGAAATTTCCATGTTTAATGAAGAAACTAGATGAAGTTGGGTGATGCACAGCGGCAACTCACGGGTAAATACAAGCAAATCACGTTTGCGTCTTTACCCCCGGTCGCCGTGGCGTGCGCACCTGAACTGAACGCTAAACATCACGCCCGCAAAGTTTATCCCAAGTTTTGCCCCGCTGCCTACCGTTCGATGCGTTCGAAGCTTATGACTAAATAATCCTGTTTGCGGCTACTATAACGCCGGATCAAATGCGCTCAACGTACCGCTACTCAAAATATCACCCAGCTCTAGCTTTAATCCGATGGCGTGTAACGACTCTAAGGATCCTTTTTATCAGTCCTTGCAACTTTTTTTTTAAATATATCTCCTTTCCTATTCATTAACTTTTATCTCGCTCATGTATTTTAGTTTCCTATCATAAAAAACAGTTAGCTCTACTTTCCTGACCTTTGAACTCTTTGCTCGGGCAATAATTCTTTCTAGGATTTTCTAAGCTATAAATTAAAAAAGTTCAGCGTGATTCTTTACATCTTACGTTGCTCCCTTAACAAGTCGATTTCTTTCTCTGTTTCAGATCTTGAAGGACTTTCGGGCAACTTTCGAAGGAGATTCAGTAGTGGTAAGTTAACTCTGCAGTTTCTTGTTTAAAATTCGTACTTGTTAGTTCTACGACAAAGCTTCTCGGTATCTTCTTTTCCAATAAAGAATTTTTAATTAAAATTGTTCCACGCTCCTTTTGTGTATTAAATAAAATTTATTTACCAAAGAATTCTAAGATTAAATAAACTTTTTTGTATAAAGATAGTTTCATGCAAGACTTTTCTTCAATATTCTTTAACTTTCTTCCTAATGAACTCCTTTTATTTTCCCCCTCTTTGTGTTCTTAATATGTAGAATTAGTCTAATTCTTTCAGCAGCTCTCAATAATTAATATAATTGAAGCTCTTTTAAAAAGAAATACCGGCGCACTCGGTTACATCCATCACAATGGGTATAATTAATAAAATCAGAGCGTATCCCCGCGAAACCAGACGGACTCTCTTTACAGCGCGAAGAAAAACATTTTATAACGTTTTTTATCAGGCGCATCAAACTCAATTTGCAACTTTGCTTCGGCGAAAAAAGGAGAGCGAATAAAGTCCCTACGCCGAGTTCGAGCATTCGCTTCGCGGATCAGCAAGAGAACTTTCTCAACTCAGCGAGTCCTCCCCTCTGCGGCGGTAATGACCGAGGCGAACTTAGGTTGCGCGTACTGTCGGGGAGATGCCCGGGGTTAGCTGGAAGACGCATAGCGAGCATCGAAAGGCAACGCTGACTTATATATAGGGATCATGTGTCGTTTTGTATCCAAGTCCGTACCTTTCGCCGGTTGCGCTTTGATTTCCTTCAAAAAGCTAACTTTTCTTCGGAGCTCGTATTTATCGGCCTCGGTAAAACGATCGGCATGCGGCGCAAATAACGCCGAAGTACGTGATTCGTATTTTTAGAGGAAAAATGCGCGGCAATTTATCGACGCGGGCTTTAATTAAATTAATTGGCGAATCTATTTATCTTCATGATCTATACGTTAATCCTTTCCTTTTTATCATTATTTTATATACGCTTTTGAAATTTATAAGTATTATATCGACAAAGGAATTACTTCCTTTTTATTTCGCGCAAAAGATTGGTGTAAAAATAATCTCGTTTGTCTAACTTAAACGACGGCCACCTTTGTATTTACAATATATTGCAGAAATCAAAAAGGATAAAGTAGTTGGAATGATTTAAGGGCTGCTTTTATTGTGAGGAGGAGACGTTTGGTATACTTGTTTCGAAGTAATTTGTCCTTTTCAGTAAGTATCATTTATTTAAGTTTTCATATCTTTAGGGGAACTGCAGTTCGAATAGGAAAGATAAATATAGCCATCGAAAATTTAAAGCAATTTAAGATCCGTTGTTGGGGGAAAAATGAATCAGTCGTCGGTCTTGCATTGGTGCTTCGACCTACTTGTTTAAGACTCAAATTGCTTTTCGGCAATCTCTTATATTTTCTATTCGGGATTCGTGTCGTTGCCTTGTTCATTGATTTTTCTCACTCGGTAAGCAAGCGAGAGGAAAAGAAAGCTAGATAAAGAGGGAGTATGCGGTAGGGCGGAAAAGTGGGAGGGAGAGAGAAGAGGAGAAGAATGAACGACTCTTTTGAGACTAGTACATTGTGACTTGGTTTCATCGAGCCTCCGTTGTTCAAGACCCTATTGAGCGGTGCAGCATCGATAAATCTGATAAACACTGCAACGACCAGATGCTCTTTTCCCAACCAATTGAGACGAGGCTCAAAATATACAACACTAATGGCGGTAACACCAAAATCAACGATCACAATCACGTCGCTGCACTTTTTTTTCCTTTCTACCAAACGTGAAAAATATCGTTACGCCGTACGGCGTAAAATTTTAAATACATACGTCAAAAGCAACGTATATTCAATTAGGATAAAAAAATTGAAGTGAATAATGTCAGTAGTTCAGTTGCAGGTGCCACACGCAAGCCCCGTGCTCACCAGCAAAAACAATTAAAATCCCGTTCCGTAGAATTTGCTTTATTGCGGACAATCCAAAATGAAAATCAAAGTAGCGCAATTTCGCAAACGCTCGTTACGCCGACGCGAGCACTCCACTTGGCCAGTGCCCCCGAATCTCGCGAAACAATTGGCTAAAAAAAACGGCCAGTCCGCGGTAATCCCATTAAACGCCGGAGTCGCCGAAGCTCCTTCCAGGCGCAATAGGAAAAAGTAGCGGAAAAAGCTCGGGGTGGCTCAATCCGCTCTCAAATCGCATTTGACGGATCGCCGGAAAGGCTCGGCGGCTCCTCGGCGCTCATACGGAGCCCCCGAAAAAAAATGTTTACCGCGTGCTCAGTCGCGCGGGCCTCGCTCCCAGTGCCGGCGTCCGGGGAGGCGTCACTCTGGGCGAGCAGCCCCGCTACCGGCGGGCGCCGACCCGCCTTGGCTACGGGCCTGGCTGTCGCCCTTCCGCCCGATCAATATTACACGCTGGTGGGGTCGCTGCCGCCGCGGGGGTAGGGGATTGCCAGTCGACGTCGCGTCGGCGGGGTGGGAGTTCGCACAGTCGCGCCGACACGCTGCCGGCGGGGTGGGGGCGTGCAGCGGGGGTGGCTGTCGCGAGGTCGTGGCGCTCGGCGTGGGGGATCGGGTGCTGCGCGCGGCAGCCCCTCTACTGTCATGGCGTCGCGCAGCAACGGCGCCGGAGAGAGCCGCTCTGACGTTGACGCCTTGCCACGCAGGGATAGAGCGCAGCGCTAGCCCGCCGCCAGCGCTAGTTGACGAGGGACCCGCAGCCGAGCCGCTCTCTGCCGACGTGACTCCGCGCGATCCGAGCCACGCGTGGGCGGCGGTACTGCCCCTCGCCGCGGAGTGCACCGTCGCGCGCTCAGCCGAGGGAGAGAGAGAGAGTGTCAGTGCAGGGTGTCGCGGCGCCGCCCGTCGGCGAAGTGCCTTCAGTGCCGGAGTGCTCGGAGTGAGGCTGAAACGTGGCTCCAGCGGCCGTCGGGCCCCGGCGGAGCAGCTCGCCCCGCTTCGCTCGAACTCGTGGCCCGCCGAGCGAGGAGGAGAGGTTAGGCGCGCGCGACTTAGATCGCGCCGAACTTGGCTGCGGGGGCGGAGTTCTCGCGAACTATCCAGACGACACGGCGATCCAGTTGCCGGAGGGAACGAGAGGAGTATATATAAGGCAAGTTCGGAGCTCGGCGGAGCGACCCGCCTTCCCAATTACACTCCTGTACGCGCTCGCTTGCCTACCCCCGGCCCCTTGAAAGCGAGAGGTTTAATTTGCAGCCTCCCGTTAACGAGACGCGGCGTGCTCCGGGGCCGGCCAGGGCGGAGCGCGGAGCCCAGGGGGAAGAGTAAAATTAGCGCCGATGTAGACACGGTGTGCCGACTCTTGCCGAGTGCTCGCGTGGTTGACTGATCGATTAAGGGGCGCCAGGGGGTGGCTGTTGAGCAAGGCAGTGAGCCGGTATGGCTGGGAGGGAGGTAAGGCTAGGCGAGAGCTGCCGAGGAGATCAGGTGGCGGCGTGGCCAGACTCGTCGTCTGCTGCCGCGATCGAACTCCCGGATTCCGCGTGCTGGAAGCTGCGGGGATCTTTGCCGGATCCTTCCTGCTGCGGAGAAGCGGGCGTACGGCGCGGAGGCTGGCGCGCGAGTATCGACGCGAGAATATCCTCATAAATAAGGGAAGAGAGCTACGGCGCAGGAAATCTCCTGTCACTTGTTGTCCCCGCGACTGGGATATCTTGCCTTTGCACACAATCAACGAGGCGACCACACATACACGCACACACGTGCGCGCATTCTTTCTCTCCCCCTGGCAGTGTCCCCGTGCCTCCCGTCTCTCGAACTCCAAAGTCCTTAATCCCGCGGGGGGGTTGATATCCTGGCCCCACCCGAGCGCGTGTGTGTGCGCTGCCTGCCTCCTTCGCTGCCGCCTGAGAGCATTTCTCTTGCGAACCACACCCCGGCACGATTGCGGAGGATCCGACGCTTCGCTGGATTTATCGAGACGCGATGCTAAGGCTCGACGTTTTTCGGAGCCCAACGTTAACGAGCTCCAAGAGGCGAGGCTCGGAAGGTGCCGGCGGGGTTGGGTCGTCGATGGGATTCCAGTTTCCGGGGATAGTCGAGGTTAGGTGTGAATGTCACGAGTAGCGCCTTGGGAAAGTAGCTACCTATGGGTCTATAAGACGGTTAATCATATATGATACTACAGCTTTGATACTGAAGAACAAACGCGATCGCGCTTTTTTCAGCACTTGCGGAACACGCTTGTGACGCAGGATTCTATACATTTCCTTATACCTACGAATTTCTAAAGTTCGAAATATTTTTTCTTTTAAATAAAATTTAATAAGTTTATCCTTCGTTAAATTTTAAGCAATTTATTTTAGAGGTTTCGATCGGCAAAGCCCTTTGAATTACAAGTGACTAAACTGAAACGAGTTGCCATACCGACGTTACGACCTTTACCTAAACAATGCCCCTCTGATCGCGCGTACCGAGGAGGCAGCGTCGATCGCCCAGGAGCGGGGATGAAAATGAAAGAAGGATGAATGAGGCGCTCCAGGGCACGGCTACAGAATTCTGGCATCCCAGAAATTTCACGGCGCATCGCGCACTCGGGGGTGAGCACGGCGTGCGTCACAAAGGCAAGAAAGGCCGTGCGCGCGTTATTGGAGCGGCGCGGGCGAGTCGTCCAGTCGCCACCCGAATTGCACACACAAACGAACTATTTTCTCATCCCCGAATTACTTAAATAACGTCCTTCATTCTGCAGCGTGCTTTTCAAATTATTACAATTTATGTCCCATCCTCGCGTTACTATACTTAAGTAACGCGTCGTAAGCGCCAGCCTGGAGCTCACTGACTCTCGTTGACGGACGCGAGATAAATTCCAAATTTTGTTTTGAATAGCTACATTTTTACGAACTAACAGTTACGCGCGCATAAGAGTATAATTAAGCTTTGCTTACGTAGAATTCGTAAATTTCACGGGGTCGATCAGGGAGAGTCTGCAGGCACGCGGAAACGTCAACATTCTCGGATACATAATTTGGGCGAGTAAGGCCTTTGCGGCATCATCTCCGAAAACTCTTGCGAGAGTTAGCCCCGGCCTGATCACGTTCGGATCCATATCCCGCCTCATCTCCTTTGCTCACGGCCGCACACGCACGCGCACGCGCGGTATACACGTGCACGCAAGTATAAACGACGGAAACCGGGACGGACTGTTTTATTACTCCTTTGACGTGGGTCCGGGAAATACCTCAACTCGTGAAAGGCTTTTACGGTTCGTTGCGCGCTGCAGCGGCGGCGGCGGCGGCGGCGGCGGCGGCGGCAGCCAATCGCGCGAGTAGCAGAGCCCACGAGCGCTGACCCGGAATACGATTTACAGTCGCGATGCGAGGGATTTACAATGCGCCCAGAATATACGTGCACGCATCCGCATGCGCGCCCAAAGATCTTTAAAGGTCCGATCGCGCGCGTCACGGATGGAGCTTGCGGCTGATAGTGCGCGCAAGCGCGAGCTTTCGTGAATGAATTGTATCCCCCTTCTTATTTTCACTGGAAAATAGCGATGCTGACCTCACCGCGTGCTTATTTTTTATTTAACGCTCGCAGAGGATTCAATTATTTATTAGATTAAGTTTTAGCGTGCGCCGCGCGACTGATCAATGCTTCTCTTTATTTTATTGCTCGCCTTGCGGAGGCTCGGCAGGTTCTTATTGCCTGGCAAAAGTGTAAAATCAAAAGGCAAAATAGGAGAAAAAAGATTTTGGCCCTTCTCAGCGAGCACGTTATTTAACTTGATCTACGAAATCGACTGGGTGCTCCGGTTTCTTGCCTATATTCGAGCCCGGCATCTATGAATAATAAAGTTCTAGGCTTCGTCCTCCATACGCCTGCAGGAGGATGTCCAAGGAGAACAAGGCTTTTCCAGTTTCGTGCCGAGGAAGGAAAAGATTTTTAAGAAGACTCGCTTTTTGCCTCCTTTTCTTTGGCAGACTTGCAAGCGAACCCGAGACCGTAAATTCCAATAGATCGTAAAAAGGTTGCATACGCGCGATGATAATTCGAATGCATAAAAAGTAGATAATGAAAACTCGTCAAACAGTATTCGGTTTAATTTGTTAATTAAACATTGCACCTGTTACACAAGTAAGTTGAACTCGTAATAATAAAAAATTCAGAATGGTAGAAATAGGGAAAAGCAGTGGTAGATCTCATGCATTTTAAAGCGGCGAATGAACAAAAGAGTAAAATGGTAATCGCGACATCGAATAGCAGGAACATTTTTTTAGAAATATTCCTTTTCATTGTACATGTGAAAAATCAGTTCGAATAAACCTCATAAAAATTTTACTTCTGCTCGACAATCATTTTTTTTCTATTTTTATTTTATTTTTTCACAAATAATTTATATAAATATTCGGTAGTTATATTTTCCAGTTATTTTTCTCCGATAAAATTAAAGGTAAGAAACACAATTATTCGCAGCAATTAAAGTTTTGTTGAAAAATATTTCAGCGTGAATTCAAGAGTTGAAACAGTTACTCTTATTTCAACGTGAAATTTTAGCAGTGCCCTGTTTTCCAAGAAGTGCCAGAAGTTATTAAAAACTTTTCGGTAGTTCATAATGGATTTTCTTCTTCTTACCCTCGGTTCCTCGCTACTTTTCTGTCTTTCTTCACCGTTAGAAATCGCGAAGAGAAAGGCTGGCTTGCAAGCGCGAGAAATAAGAGAAAAAGAAAAGAAAATGTCAGGAGAGAGGACATATAGAAGATGCTCACGCGTTGCTGCGTCGGGTGAATGCCGTCGCAGATTGCAGCTGAATGGCGCGACGATGAGCGACGCTCTTATGTGTAAATTAAGTGCTTCATTAAAGCTGTACATGTAATACTCGTTTTATTTTCATTATGGGAGCATTAATCGAAAGTTTATAATTGAGCATTTTGACCTTTAAAAAAAATGCGCTTAATACTCCCTCGTTGTAAGGGAAAGAATTTCTGGGCAATTTTTTATGGTTCATATCAAATTAAGTAACGGACAGGGGAAAAATAATTGGTCGATTTTAGGACGGCGTACGTGCAGCTTATCTACTCGTTTTCTTGTCGACATCTCTGCGCCGTAATGGGCTCAAACGCTTAGGTATAATTAAGATATACGTAACACTGCTATTTATTGTTTTGATGGTACGATCTGAATCGTTTTCTTGGATATTTTTTATTTTATGCCTATTTCAATCAACATTTTTAGTATCAATCTTATATACTTACAGATGCAAATTTTTGAAGAATATTTACTCGTGATCTGCTGTATAAAAATAAATATTGCACTGTCAATTAAACGATAAAAATGGAAATATGAAAAAGATCCACTGAAATTAGAATAGAGCTGGAAGCGAAACGTAGCGAATTATCGATATAACTTCTAACAGTCCGCAGAATCGAAATGAAGTCATGATAGCATCAAACGAGATTAGCCCTCGGGCAATAACAGGTTGACCCGCTCCACGTCTCTCACCTTTTCTCTCCACTGGTGCGCGGAACTAAATCCCGATCAGTTTATCGCCGCTACTTTTTACCTCTCGCTTTTTTAACCGGTCGGCCCAACACGATTTCTGTGTAATTCCTCGCCTATGTACCGATAATTTCGATATTTTTTGCTCGTTACTTTGCAATATTTGCACGGATTTTAAATGAAATTTTAAATAATATATAATACAACCAAGGATTCAATATAAATTTAAGTTTTAGTATATACAAAAGCAGTGCGTTACAGGGATACGCTGTAAAGTAAATAAAAGTATATCCATTTCAATATTTCAGTTTACCTTTAATTCGGTCTTATTGATCTTTGAAACAATAAAAAGAAGGAATATTTTATGAAAGTGAATAAATTTCTGAAACGCAGTAATCCTACATTAGTAATGTAATCACTCAAATGATTAAATCACAAATTAAATAAGTAATAAATATTCCTTTATTTTACGTGTATTTCAAATTATTAAAATGTTTTTTTTATCGAAACAGTTCATTTTCAAGTTTCTCGGATAAGAGGTCACTTTTTCGTGATATAAATCCAAAAATATAAAACTAGTGAATCAACTGAAGATGGCGGTTATTTCAAAGTGAACTTTATCGCTATTACTGCATACCGCCATTCTCGTAAATCCTACGAGCAATATTCGATGAAGAAGCGACGGTCAGAGGGGTAGGGGTGGGTTAGTAATCGCAAAAAATAATTGGGGGCGTCGTATTGTTTCGGCCGGCGCAGAGGCGCGTGAGTCTCTGTATGCCTCGCCGTAAACGTAACTGCCGTTCTTTACGATGATAACTCCTATTTTACATGCGTTTGAAATTTCATCGAACCGGACGAGGGTGCAGGTGCGCTTGCAACTTTATTGTCCGGATCTTTTAGCCGCGTCGCCTATTTACGAGGAAAGCGTGCTGATAAATGGACTGTGAGATTTTACCTCCGCTGGCCATTTAAAATCTATTTTTTCTTATTGAAATTTATATACTGTTGGTCAGATAATTTTATTATGCGGATAAACTAGAGAAATTAGACACCTCTGAATCGACTCTTATTTGACATTGCTCCTTTGGAGGAGGACACCGGTATAACGTCCACGTTTGACCCACAAAAACTCTAGTGAACCCCGAAATAGGGCGGTAAAGATAAAAAGATCAGGATTTGGACGAAATCCACCGCGTCTTACGTAGATGCAAGTAGAAAGAGTCCGTCCTTGCTCAGACGCTCGCCTCGTTAGAAAAGTAAAAAGCCGTGCCAATCCGGCACTTTCCGCCTCCCACTGGCTTGCGGCTGATGCCGACGACTGCATTACTCGAAGGTCACGCGCGACCCCTTTCAAACTTTCAAAGGTGATCTCGGCGACACCTTTGCCTCGCCGTGCACAAAATCTCACTTACTTAAAAAAAAATTATCTTTCATTCGGGCGAATATTTAAAAATGTGCGATATTTTTCGTTTAACTTTTAGATTTTTGTAAGGTCAAAACGTTGTAGTTATTTTGATGAAACAACATTTTTTATAAAATTTGGGAGATCGGCCACTGCGTCATATCGGGCACGCTGAATTAGCGGGGGTGCTTCCACGTCCATTATTCAAGCAGACGCCGTTAAAACATTCAGTCGGGTCGATTAAAAATTTCTCGGTTCGCGCGGACCGCGATCGTGAAACGGATATACGCCCCAACGGTAGGATCTCGTGACGCGCGACCGTTAATGCCGCGCGGATTCTCGCCGCCCCCGGGGGGTCCTTTCTTCGGGCTGCGCCGAAAATCACGATCGCCCGGTGAATTTGTCACGCGACGCGCCCCGCGTCGAGCTCAATAAGGGCCGGCGCGCTGGGCCACGCTTTATCGATAAATGATTTATCGACGCGACGTACGATAATGCTTCTGCGTTTCTTAATGGCTAATGGACATCGTGGCGGAAAAATTATTTAGCGATTAGATCGAGGCTGAATTTTAAACGATGAGTTGTTCAACTGTGCTCGGAAATTGCCGGATGTCAGATGTTTATCTATTGAGCTTTATAAGCGCTTGATGTATGCTGAACATTTGTTGAAGGTGTGTTTAAGTGAAATTACATTAATTAAGCACATTTTACTCCTTATAACTTTAAATTTAACTATATTGAAAAAACGCCTATCGTGCCGATTATAATCGAAATCGTATTCTTTACGCACATTTCTGACCAAACGTATGTTTTTTCACTTGCGCGAGACAAGTTAGATTATCGGTGCCAGTAAATTTGAAGAGAACCTGCGGCTTTTCGTTTTGATCGCGATAACCATGAAAAATGAAAATTTTTTTCTAATCATACATTTATTTTTATAATTAACTTGAAAGTAGCACTTAAGTCGACACGATTACAAGCCTTGAAATAATATTTCTTTAAGAGGATGTGAAACCGAGGGTTAGGAATCTGCCGTACCGGCTTAGACATTTTGTTGGTTTTTGTAAAATCGAAA
>JAWWEN010000009.1:24615081-24654888 GCA_035582955.1 Sycophila texana
ATTGAAACCAGACATTCTTTGCACCATTATGGAGGGCATTAAAGAGCGATTTTTTCGAAATTTTGGTTTGATTTTAATAAAACCAAGAAAATATCCAAGCCGGTATTGCAGATTCCTAACCCTGGGTTTCACATCCCCTTAAGGAAGCTTTAATTTCTATTAATTCTAAATGCGCAGAAAAGTATCCTTTGTTATTCGCACACACATCTATGATAATGAAAGTTTTAAAAGCGACTTCCATGGGAATTCTCAGCGTATATGCGTCGCAGTTTCTAGGGGTTAGCTTGGTTTGCCAGTCGGACTTCTTGAGACGCTCCGGCCAAGCTGAGGCTCTCAAGTATGGGCCTGCGGCGCTGCATGGATTTCCCGAGCGAGTGACACTGACAAATAGTGGGCACCCAAGCAGCAGTAGGGGCCGGTCACCTTGGGGGCAAATATTGCACGAGGGTAAACAGATTTGTCATTCCTCGGCAGTGGACGAGCGGACAGCAGCGACGCGCGCTCCGATTAGCCTGTACCCCTACTGGCAAACAGGTTGAGCGTCGACTCAAGACGTCGAAATGGTACCGCGGATTTCGCTCGACTTTCTGAGTCACGACCTGCGCGAGCTTTACATTTTTCTTCTTTGACAGGCGAAATTTTCTCTGAATGCTAAATAAAATGTCGGTATTGTCTCATATTAGACGAGTATTTTTAAAACAGTTAATATAATAAACGCAGCAGCCTCTAAAAGTGAAAGTTTCGCTTTCTTAAGTTTACCTCGTTGATGTACTAACGAGTCGACGGACAAAAGGGTGAAATATAAAGTCGACTATCCCTCTTATTCATCTCGGTTCATTCGGAGATATTTTACTCCATTGCACTTGCTTCTGAATAATTTGGAAAAGCGATTCGCATTTAAGTTGAGCATCGAGGACGCCCCCGTCCCGGCCGCGCGCACGGACACGATCGTATCAATTCTGAATCCAGCCGGGCTTATCTTGTCGCATCCGACGGAGCAGCACTCAAGTGCACTTAAAACTCAAGGAACTCTCCCCCCGGACTCGCCGAATAATAACCTCCCGCGATATTCGCTCTTGCAAGTCCCCCACCCTCGACCCCTTTCTTTCTCATCTCTAGACGCCGACCGTCTAGAGATTTGCCTCCTCTCTATAGTGTCACGAGCTACTTTTTGTCGCTCTTCTTCCAACTTAGCTGGTACACTGGTGGTACCGATAAATCAAAGTGCTTTATAATGGAAAAAAAATGTAAGCTTTGCATTTGTGATAAAAAGTATAAATCATCTTGTGATGGAATTCGACGAATGCATAACTCTATCGTTTAATATTCGGTAAGAAGTTCCATTCCAATTTTAGTTACCGACGCGTAATATAAAATAGCTTATACTACTAAATTAACCTTTTTTCTCCCTTATAATGAATTGATGTTCTGTAGAATTCAGAAATAAAAAAAGCTGAAAAAATGTAATTGTGAATGACGGATAAAGCACATTAAAATATTTCAGAGGGTGAAAGAAACAATAAAAGCCGCTTTTTTTGTCCATGCATTCTTTCAATTATGATGCATAATGCATGCTCGCCGCTTTTTATCCGCATTCAAAAGTTATTTTAGAAAATACACTATATCAAAGGAAAACATAAATGCATAAAGGGTTTATTCACTTTTATTTATGCAGGCGCATGTGAATTAGAAAAAAGGAGAAGGCCCGTAATGCGATTTAAAATGTGGAAAATGATTAACGGTCCAAAAATAAAAATTAACACAGCCCGCCAGGACGACTGTATTATTCGGCGGAAATTCGAATTTCGGCGAGTCTCTGGCGTGTACGCAGCGGCGCGTCCGGGAAGAAATTTCCCAGTGACCCGAAGTGTGAAAATGCAGCTCTTCGCCTCTCTCTTCCTCCCACGGTTTTTCTCCGACACTACACCGCTTCTCCATCGGGTTCCAAATTCGAGCTTAATAATCGCTTAAATGAAATTTAAAGGACGGCGAGGACGCGTGTGCCCTGAAAACTGGAATTTCACAGGCTGCGCCGCGCGGGCGCTCATTCGACCGGCTCTCCCCATCCCCTCCGACGAAGTTATTATGCCGTCGGCTCGTGGGGTTAAGTAAGTTTACGCTTATACGCCGCCTGCTCGGGGCAGCTATATTGCCGTCGAAATCGCGAGTTGCGCCGGCGCAAATAGAAAGTTTCTGTGTGTCGTTGCGCGCGCGCTTTCGTGTGTTTCTGTACGCGTTCCTCGGCCGCCACGTTACAAACTTACGAGGGGATGCGAGAGCGCCTCGGCGACTTCCGCCTGCCTCCCGTCCGCCTGGAAATTCGAGTCTCGCGCTATTAAAGTGGTCTGGGCTATTAAAACGCCGAAGGAGAAAGAGGCCGCGCGTATATAAGCGCGCGCGCACGTCGGTGCACGCAAAGTGTGTCTTAAATTTTGCCGTCACGTGGGGAGTTTCCTTTTCTCCAGGTCTTGACGTTGACGAGCTTCGCCTCTTTTACACTCTCATCTCTAAGCGACGCTGTTAACTTTGTCAAATAAGCAACTAATACAATAAAATCACAATATATCTTCGATACTCTTATCAACTTGCTTTTAGCTAGTGTTTAGGGCGTTCGTTCCATTTTTGTATCATTTAATTGTAAATGCATATTGAGTAAAACGAATCTACTTGGACAATCGAAAGCTGAAAATTTTCGCGGAAATCAGAGATGTTTTTACTAGTAAAAAAAAAAAAGAGAAACGGCTGTGTACCGGCACAAAATCCATCCCCTTAATTAAATTCATCCTTTTTTGACAGGGCATTAATGCATTCGATATAAATCGGTGGATATGGAACGGGGGGAGCGGGTGGAAACATCCCACGTGCTGATATTGCTCGCACGTCCCGCGTTGACACGTGGGAAATTACAGAAATGCATCGCCGAGGAGGCTCCGCGCTTCGATGAAGTGGAACTTTTTAATAAATCGCGATCCCTTGAACGCAGCCACGCAAACGAGGGGCGGCTAAGGGAAGCTCTCATGCCTGTGCAGTAGATATGCATAATGGAACACTTTTGCGAGTGGGGGATGCGCGTTCGAGACGAAAGGAAAAATATTTACTTTACGAAGTGAAAATCGATGCTGCGAACGCGAATCTATAGCAAATACGCGAGATTTCAGCAAACAACTCGGCCTCGTGCATTTTTAATTCGCTCGACAAGTGCAGCAGCGCTTTAGGGAAAAATTACTTCTATCTCCGGTATACATGTAATTTATCGTTTCACGTTCGATATCGGTATTGACGACTGCACTTGGAATATAATTGGTGTACACAAAAATTATCGCTTTATATCTGAATAATTCGATGTTTCTTTATTACTCGCATTGATGAGTTTAAAAAGAAAAGAGGATATAATATATCATTAAATTTAGTGTAACAGCTATAACGAAGAACAAATCGCCAGTGATTAAGGCCAAGTAAAACACGTAAAAAAAGAAGACTTTTAAAAAGAAACAAAAACCGATTTATTGTCCCGTGTGCCAAGCAACTTAAATCAGCTTACACGCCGTATTTAGACGTGAAAATCATCTTAGCCTTTAAAGAACCTCTCGACAGGCAGTATTTGCAGTGCGCCGAAACATGAAAGGGATATCGTTACCACATACGGAAACTCCAGCGTACCGACTTCGCGTGCAGCGACACTCGATTTTTCAGCAAAAGCGAAACTCTGGACAAGTGAAATGGCTAAGTGCACTTTCCGCCGCGGCACGTTCTATTCGATTGGCGATACAGCGAGGGCGCGGGAGAGCCGGGAGATAGAGAGAGAGAGAGAGAGAGAGAGAGAGAGAGAGAGAGAGAGAGAGAGAGAGAGAGAGAAGGGGAAGGGGGAGAACGAGCAATTCCTTTCTCAAACGGGTTTTCTCGATTTCCTGGCCAACCGCCTGTTTTTCCTGCGTCACCTTGTTTATCTCGCGCTTTGTCTGCCTTAAGCAACGCGTCGGCGGAAATAAAATCTTATCGATCTTCCGTGGCTAATCGGTTCGATCGATTATTTTCCATGAAAGCTACACTGACAAAATTAACGCAATTGTCGCTGCAAGGTATACGTTGCTTTTTACTACACCAGTAGGCAGGGTTTTTATACTATTGATCCGTTTGTTCATTTTAGTATGCGTAATGCCCCGAGGACACATCTTGCCAAGAATTGAAAAAATATTAACGCTCTTAGCACAAATCATTTCGAAGCCATTCGAATATTTTTTTTCCCACCCGAGAACTAAGCGATTCAATTTCCCGCGAAACAATAGCGTCACGCGCGGACTTAAAACGCACCACTTATTCTCGCCGTAGAACCCAATTTTCCATGATCAATTCTCGGTAAAACGTGAAGCAATCTCGCGAGATGCCAACATTTTTTCTATGGGAAGAGGGAGAGAGAGAGAGAGAGATCATATTTTTTTTCTCGAACCGGGTCATCCGGCGCTTAAGGCAACATCGAGGAAAATAGCAAAAGAGCGAGTTGCTCGTGTAAACAAGCGCGATAAAACAGAGGCATTGTCACGACATGTGTCGCCGCTCAGCGGCGATTCTCACGTATGTTTGCTTCGATCTGCAGTCGTGCGCTTTTCCCTCTCTCGCATCTGCCCTTTTTTTTACTATGCGCTCGCGCGGCTATGGCGGGTTTTACCCATTCTTTTTTTTTTCCTGCCCCGCGCACCTACCCCGCTGCTCTTAACTTTATCGGCGATTCTTATTGACTCGTCGCTCGAGGGTGCATTTTTTTCGTACATCACTCTTTCCTCTCTCGCGCGGCCGCTCTTTTTTTCATTCATTTTTGAGCGTGAAAGGTTAAGCGCGTTTTTTATACGGCACATCGAAAAAGTTTTATTTTTATCTCGTTGCTCGTGAGCGCTACGACCGCTGCACCTGCTGAATTTATTTTGTTGAATTTTTGAAATGCACGGCAGCGTATACGATGCGGCTTTTTTCCGGACCAATAAACCTTGACGAGATTTTGCTACGTTTTTATGCGAAACATTTCACTGATTTTTCCGACCACACTGTTCTTCATTTAATATTACAACTTCGAGTACTTTTCTATCGAAATAGTCATGGAGATCTATTTATAGCGAATCGCTTGAAACGTCAATATGAAACGCCTGCCTTTTAAAGTAGTTTCGGGAACGTTTTTTCGTCGCGAAACGCGCTTGAGTATAGAAACTAATACATTACTTAAGATTTTAGCTCGATCCGTATTCTCATATTTTCGACATAGTTACGTGCAAAGCCAATGTCCTTGGGATTCGTAGAATTTCCGCTGAGTCGCCTCTGCCTGCTCCGTTGACTCTCGTTCCCTCTTTGTACCCTCCTGCGCACTGACAAAACCACAGAAAATCCTTCGTACCTTTGTCAGAGCGAACTGTCGCAAGTTGCGGCGACTTGCTATTGTGTCGCAGTTTCGCCAGCGGGATAGTTCGCAGTGCGCCAAGTATGCAGCGTGTTTCACTTAATTTTGATCTACTTTGGGCTAAATCTCTCTGAAGAGCAGATCGATTACTCTCAGTCAGAATTTCAGTAATTACAATCGATGTAACGAAACTTGTAATTGATTTTTGAAATGTTAACTATCTATTTTTATGCTTTGAAACCTTCATTAATATTCTGCACGATTGAAGATTATACTAAAAATCCAGCCGCTTTTCCGCCAAGTTTGATGGCTATAAATAAAAATCCGCCCTGGCTTATAAAAATATCTGTTGAAAAAATTTTATGATTTTCAATTTTATCGTTCATTTTATGTCCCTTGAAAATGCTCCAGCTTCGATGCGTATACCGGGCGCGCCACTCCAGCGCCTCTATGTGAAAATGCGAAAGATTGCCGGAATGGCTCTGGATATGCAAAGCATAGCTGTCCTGTCGCGAGCACCCCCGCAGCTTCTTTTTACGTTCCCGACTTGACGTACTGCCGTGGCTACCGCGCGAAAGTTATTACCCAAACTACCGCTGCGGCAGGGCTTGCGCCAGTTTTCCGAGTTCCCAGCCACTTAGGAGTGGAAAAAGTACACGACAACATCAGCCCGGCTTTTTTTAATTATCAAAAATGCGGCTTAAAAATTAGTTGAAAAACTTTCAAAGCTGGCCTCGGAGCACCCCTTTTAATCCACAATGCGACTAAAAAATACAGGCTCATCGTACGAATTTTTCCGAAATATAAAAATAATTTCTCATGTAATTCTTCGGGAGATGAGTTTTCGCGAAATCGCAGAAAGTACGCGTGTAACGTCCTACTTTCGCGGAAATTTAAATTACCGAGGTCATCTGCAGCAAAAAAGTTCCGACCCTTTATTTAGGTGCATCGCGAAATGTTGTAGCTGGAAATGGCGGTGCTTCTCCTGCAGCTCTCCCGGGGACTCGGCAGCGCGTGAGGCGCATTAGGAGTGAACGCGAGCGAGAAATGACGTCGGGATGTATTCCCGGAGGTGACGCAGCTGCAATCATTTCGGAGGGTCGAAGTTTCGCGCTCGCCGGAGACATACTCGAGGATTTCGGAAATGCATTTATGCCGCTTGGAGGGAGACGGGTCGGCCGCAAAACTTTTTTATTGATGATCGCGAACTACACCCCCGGTTCGCCTCGTAATTTCCTTTTTCGGAGAAACGAGACCGCGCGCCCCGCGCGGTATGTTATTAATCGAGAAAATTAAGAGACCGCGCCGGCAGTCAGAGAAGGATGAGAAGGGGGGAAAGGAAGAAGGATTCATGGAAATGTTTGTCTCAGATTAATTAGTTCGTGGGGATCTTGCGGTTTCTTTACTTACCGAGAACCTCGCCGAGAACCTAGTGAGTAGCGATTTCTCCGTTGTTTCACTATGATAAGGGGACGTTTCAAAGTAATTAAAAGCCTGAAACTTTGGACGAGTTTGAGACGCAAATACCTTTAACATAATTATGTTAAGCGAATGAAAGATTGCGATAACGCAAAAAGCGCGTTTTACCCTTGCCATTTTAGGATTAACAATCAACTTGATGGCGCTAGTATTTCATTTAGTGTAACAAATTAATTCTTGTAAAGCATAAACTATTACGGAAAACCCTCAAATTTGAATAAAACGCCACTTTAATATACATCTTACGGTTTTAATTAAAATGTTTCGCACCCAACTAAATGAAAAGTTGAAGAAAGTTTAATAAATTCAATGTAAGACAAGAGCGTCGAGGAGTTGTATCGACAACGAAGAGGCCAAGCCCTCGGCGCAAGTCCGCCTGCACAATGAGATCCCGAAATTGGCCATCAAGCGCGGCCACGGAATGCGCCCGATTCATAGATCATCGAGTGTATCGCGCGGCCCATTTCCGATGGCGTCGCGAGCGTTTCCCCGGCCGAGCAACTTTCTAACGGAGGAAGGCGGCGTCGGCACGAGTCAATTTAATCGTTTAACAACGGTCGGCACAATGAATGAAACGCCGTTATATAGGCCGAGGACAATCGGCCCCTTCTCCTCCCTCTTCCTCCTTCGCTTCCTCTAGTTCTCGCATAAGCGACCGCGCTGTTTCGCCTCCGTATAACCAACTGCAAACAATTTCGACGACGAGGAAACTTGCTCGAGCATCCCAAATATTCACGTCGGCTCGGCCTCATTCGCCCCGGGCACACGAAGAAACACTTGTCGCCGGCTTTTTCAGCTGCCAGCTACTTTGATTTAATTGGAATTTGAGGCCCGGCGCTTGAAATTGCATCCGTGATCTGCTTAATTTTCGCATATTTCACTCTGGGAATGCGAGTGCCCTGCGCTCTGCCTCTTTTCAGCGCAAAGAGAAAATAATTTTTTTTTCATCTGCCGACGGAACTTATTTTAATTCACTTTGACTATTCATCACTGGCTACGAAATAGAAAAACGCAAAGTTCATTTTTTTCACGTCAGCAGGTCTCGGGCACCTTTCGACAATCAACAATTTATAACGGAAATCCCAGCGATAAAAAAAAAGCTGTCTATATAAGCCCGCTTGAAAAAAAGTTAGCCTGTCGCTTCGTGATACCATTCATTTCTTCACTTATCGCGCGCGTATAAAATCGCTTTAGCAGAAGCTGCCAAAGTTTCCTCTGGCAATATCCAGGGACTTTTTCCCCCGACTCGCGACACCCGCCTGGTGAGCCTCTGCCGACTACGTCCCCCGAGCTCAGGTGCATTTTCGCAGCGCGTCACGCTGTAAGCGTACGCCGACGGGAGGCAAGTGGCACTTCGCGTGCAACTTGAGCGCACCGCGCACTCGCTCCTCTACTCAACTTTATCGATCACGCTTCTTTACGCTTAGAGCCCACGACGCCTCGACTGATCGGCCCGAATCCACGGGAAATATCAAAAAGATTTTATTTAGCTCATACTGATTTTTTTACCTTAAAAACGAGCGTACGCGATCAAAATGTTTTTGCACGCCACTGGGGGAATATAGACTTGTGCATTTTCTTTCATCGGATATATTCCCAAGCGAGAAAAAATATACATACGCCGAAGGTAGAAGCTAAACTACATTCGATTGAATAATATTTACATGGAGTATATATACATACGTCTTCGGGTAATCTACATATATATGTTTCTTCTCCCTTTCTCTTTAGAAATCACTCGAGTTCCATTGGCTTTTAAGCAGCAGCATAAAGGATCTCCGTTGCCCGGGGTGCTCCATCAGTCGCTAGTGCTTACTTACTAATCTTTTCTCTATTTTTATCAGAGAGCTTCTTGCTTTCAAACGTATAAAATATATGCACAGCCGGGCGACCGGAATGTCCATCTGTTCGCGAATCTTCGCTGCTTGCATTATTCGAGCATGAGTTCGCTCCTGCGTTTGTGTGGCCGAGGTATTCACGTACACGGGAGCCGCGCGACGCGAGCCGGAAAGAGCCGAACGGTGCAGTAAACCACAAACGGAATAAAGCTTCAGCCGTTGGACTTGCGGACTCCGCTGCGAGGAAGGAAGCTCCGCAAAGTCCTTTTCTCACGGAGCTTCATCAAAAGCCCGATATCGATCGATGGCACCCGCCGGATTTTCTCTCACTCCCTCTCCGATCTCTCTATCTTTCGATTCAAAGCAAAAGTGCACGGTACGGACGCGCGCGAATGGAAGGAGAATAAATGAGATTGTGTTGTAAAGTGAGACTTAGTGATCATTGCTTGACTTGATCAAACAAAGAAAATCAAACTTATAATTCTCTTCAGGCAGCTTTGTAAACATAGAGAGAGTATTTTTTTTTTTCATTATAAATAGTTTGAATCTCTATTTTTCAAGCAAAAAAATTTAAAAAAAAGAATTAAATAGAAGTAAATTTAATTGGAATTTAGACATACGAATGAGAATCGTTTAGAAAAAGGTTGGCTCAAAGAATGGTTTTTCAGCGAACGACTTAATTCCAGAAAAAGAGAGAGGAGAGAAAGCTCACGGCGACGGCGATTACTCTAATTAAAATTCTTCGGATTGAATTGTGGTTGAATAATTAAGTTTTACGAAGAAGAGCGCGACGGTAGGTAGCCCGGCTGTACTAGGAAATTTCTCTTGGTTGCGTTGCCCGCCGGGTTAAGCCACGACCACGAGAGTTCGACGATTGGCAAAGATAACGATGTCGTTACGCCGGATTAAAGCCATTCGCGTAAGCGAGAGAGAAAGAGGGGGAGCTTCGAAACAGAAACGGTATTTTCTATACCCTTTGCGAACCCCCTCCGCACCTCCCCTCGACCGCGGAATTCGTTATTGGGTACTCGAACGAACTTCGTCTGCGCGCAAACTCTTTATTTTGTTCAATCCACCGAGTGCGTTCGATAAGCTTTTTTTTTCAGCTAACCTCGCTGTATTTTCCCTTTTATTGATGGGCCAGTATTATGGTGCTCGCAAGTACAATACGAAGCGAGCGCTTTTTCCTTCTATTTTTTCTATTGTGAAGCTCGTCCGAGAATGACGGGATCCTCGTTAATGAAAAATCTCGATGTCGTTTCCTTGATTGATGAATTATTCTATAGTAAGAATTGATAGATGAAACATTACTCTGGATGGATTCTCTCACGTTATGTGTTTTTTTTTCCCTATAAAAGCTTTCAATGAGAAAATTTTAAAATATTGAATTGAGTCAAGTAGATTTTAGCATCTTTTTCAATCTCCGCTGGAAACACTTTAAACTGCAGCGAGCCAAACTTTTTTTACCTCCTTTCAGCGATCGAGTAGAATCACGAGGCCACTTAAGTTAAATTTTTCCTCGACGCCCTTGATGATATTTCTTGTAAACCAGAGGAACCAAGAGAAAAGGAAAAGCAAAAGATCCTTAAAAAAAGCTGCATCCTTGCAAATTCCAAGTGGTGCTTTTAGAAACGAATATAACACACGTATATGTTGACTGCTAAGAGATATTGAGAGCATAGAAATTTACTTTCGGGCTGCTTTTTATGTCGTAGTCATTGCACGCTATGAATTTGAAATTAAGAGATGTGTCTGCTATGGCTGCTGACCTTTCGGAAGGTCATCTTTTTTAAGATTAGCTTTTCACGACGACTCTGTCCTCCGGGCATTCGAAACCTCAGGAAAGAAAGCTCTATAAAAGCTTTTAGAATTAGTCTCTATTTTCTGCTTTTTTATTGAAATGCATTCTAGCTGACCGTTTCTTAAAAAAAAAAAAAAAAAAAATCACGTCGCAAGTCTAATTAATTTTCTGGATCTTCTAAGTAAAAAACTTTAATTCTCGATGTCCGAATAAATCAATAACGTCGGATCTCCTTGAATTTTGAAAAAATCTGCAAATAATCCAAGCATAGGCTGAAAAAATCAAATTTAAGTAACATTGAATCCGCAGTTCCTCTTATTGCGCCATTTCTCTTGATTTGCCCTCTGTAAAACCACGACCACTCGGCTTCCGGTGGAGAAGCTGCAGCGATTCAAAGTTCTTTTGCGTGAGCACGATCTGCAAGCTGTGAGGACTTCGGTAGCTTGCATACCAATAGCTCTGTGACACGGAAAAAAAATATTCCTACTTTGCATAGTGATTTCTGTGGTTTTTTTCACCTTACCTCTTATTTTTCTCTGTCTCACGGACTTCGCTTTAGTCTGCTTTTCCTTTTTTTCTCCCTCCTTTTTCTTCTCCTTTTATTTCGTACCTCGCCACGTTCGCTGACTTTTCATTCATGGCTTCTTCGACTCGCGCATAATTTTCTATCGTGTTCGTCGGTCCTGTTTTTCGCTTTCTTTTAGTCTTGCCTTTTTACACCTTGGCGTTCTATTTTATTCCCTTCCACTTTTATTGCATTAACTCTTTTGTCTTTATTAGCTCTCACAGTTCAGCTTTTATGCATTGAAATGAATACCAAATTCTAAGAGGACAGAATGCTTTCAAAATTAACTTTTAACTTTTAACCAAATTAAAAAAAAAGGATAATAATCTAAAAACTTTATTAATTACACAGATCGGGATAATTTACATAATTGAGAGTCCTTCATTCATTAAAAATCAGATTAAAGTTTAACGTGTGGGGTAAAGTCTTTTCTTTCAAACTTGAGACTCTTCAAACATCAAACACACCGCTTTTCGCGGACCATTTATCATCCCTTCCGAGGAGTAAGTACAACAGCAGCCATCTCGTTTTACTTGTTCTTCTGTCGGGCGGATTTCTGTGTAGGCCCCATCCAGCCAATGGCGTAAAAGGAGCAGTAAAGCAGAGAAAGAGATAAAAGGCAAAGGAGAATGTGCTCATCAAGGGCAGCGAGAGAGAAAGAGAGAGACAGACAGAGGGGAGGGGAGAGCGGGAGAGAGAGACGGGAAATGTGGCTTGCTGGGGATGAAATTGGCTGCGAACTTTCGGTAATTTGGCCGGCCCGTACAAGTAATAAACTCACCCCCACCCGGACGTCACGCCTGATCAGCGCGCCAATCCAGCCATAGGCTGGAAGCCCGATATCGACGTGCCACCGACTCTCCCTTTCGCCGGACATCCCACGAGTCGTACGATCCTTCTTCCGCACCTACCACTATCCAGGCTTCGGCCGCTTGTTTCCTGTTTTTGTGTATACTCACCGGGAGTCTACAACACTGCTTCGATGTAATCATGGACAAAACTTTCATAGTCGAATAAAGTACGAACTGCTATCAAGATTGTCAAACTTTTCTCGTTTGTTTTCATGTCCACGTAATTAGACATCAAGGTAATAAGCGAATAAAGAAAGATTAAGATTATTCGAAATCGATTGGTATGCTCAGTTTTTTATGTGTAACACTATATTATAAAGTCTCGTCGAAGCATCCCAAGGAGGTGGAATATTTCTTGTCGAACGTAAATATACTCCGCTCATAGAAAATGACAACGTCATCGGCTTGAAAGCCTAGCCTAATCTACCCTCGGCTGACCTTTTGTGTTCGAAAACTTGCCATTCACTAGCGAGGCCATCAATTGCCGCCTTTTTTCCATCGGACCTTCCACAAGCGTTCGCCTGAAAAAAAAACCACCGCCACACGCGCACGCGCGTAAACTCACTGCTATTCAATCAGCCTTTTTCGATTGATCCTTTGGTTTATTTCCAAAAATTTCGGCTGCTTGTAAAAAAAAGGCTGTGAGGCCCGGGGGAATGACCCGAGCAAAACAAACAACGGATTCGCGCGAAGCAAGGGTGCCGCCGATAAAACGAAAAAAGTAGGAGCGTCAAATTTCGCCTGTCACGCGTTATCCGTACGAGCATCGTTTGGTCACTCGCACACGTGCGGCCGCCGCGTCGATTAATAACGAACAGAGCATTTGTATGTCTTGTGCGGGAGTTGCCGCGACACGAAAGCCAATTAGCCCGGCCGTAATTCCTCTCCGACCGTATATACATCAACGCACTAGTATTATATATACGCACAATCACCTCTGTAATTTCGTCTACGTCTCTTTCGCGATTCCCTCAATTGATTTTTTTTTTTCGAAAAATTTGGATTTCGCAGCATGCGAGAATATTTAAAATACAATTTTCGCCGAGTCCTTCTTCCATACGAATGGTCTATGAAGCAATAACTGCCATCGAAGTGCGCGATTGTGCTTGTGCGATTTTATTTGACGATTTGAACAGGAGAGAGAGAGAGAGAGAGAGAGAAAAAAGCGTGAGAATGGATAGCAGGTGTGTGCGAGAAGGTGTTGGTAATAATAATTTTAGCGTGATAAAGTTCTCGCAGGGTTGTCTCGTTAATTTGAGAGCATGCGCGTGTAAGCTTGTGTAAACTAATGAATAAAGTTCTGAGCAATTTGGCGGATAATGGATTGTCGCGGAATCGAGTTTGAATACGAGGGAAATTTAAACGCCGAATATAAATGTATTTTAATTGTATAATGAGATTAGTAATTTGTTAAAACACGAGATTTCATTATCGCCGTTTCTTTTACCTGTAGTAGATTCATTTTCCTGCTCACTTTTTTACAATTAACGCAATAGATTTATACAAATTGTTTATTTTATCCATCAAAAATATATTGGAGGCACGTGCTCCCTTATAAAACAGTTGGAAACATTTTTCATTTATTTAGGCGCAATAATAAAGTAAAGAAACGTAGCAGTTGCGCCGGAATTGTGACGCAATATAGACGGAAAATAATAGCAGGCTTCCGTTGACGAGAAAAAACGCGTTCTCTCCGGCAACGGCCGCATCATAACGGGGAAACATTTTCGCGTGTACAGGCGCGGTCCCTCGTGGGTGCAAATAGACACGGGACGATTGACAAGCTCGGGCTCGGTCAATCCCTCCGGGGTCGCGGCAACGCTAATAACCGGCCGAACACGCGGTCGAGTTATGACGGATGATGTCGGGGACCGTTCCCGCGTCATGTCGGACGCGCTGCGGGGTTGCATTTATTGCAAAATAGGGCTTGGACAAAGACACGCGTAAATTAAGGGAGCTCGGCCGGCAATAGAAATAACGAACTAATTTCCATAAAAATTCAACATACGGTACTTTAAAGGCTAATCTTAATAACGAGACTGCTATTACTTGGATGACCAGGAGGGTAACTACCGAAAAAAGCACAGTCGTCATCAGGGGAAATTGCAGTCGTGTAAACATTAATCGAAAAAAATAATGAAATATGTTAGCCAATGAATTGAAAGTGTCACGTAAATTATACATTAAAATTACGACAATTACAAATTCTGAAAATTGTTTTAAATAAATGTGCGGATAATAATCTGACATTTCAAAAGCACGGAACAGATTAATTATCCGTATCAATGAAGAAATACCAATAAAAATATTGTCCTATTTCCTTTTTTTTTTAACAAGTAATAATACATTTGTCTCTTTAGTGGCTTAGAGGTATTTATTTAAATTAAATATACATATCAGCGCAACTTACTTCCACGCGAGAGAAAAATTGCTTATCGGATGAAAAACGTAAACGAATAAACAAGAGCTTGAGCGGGATTGAGTCACAGACGAGGGAAGGAAGCCGATGCAATTGCACCGAGGAGCCGACGTAACCGCGTGTGCCGTTGTTCAAACAGCGGTGGTGAGCGGGGGGATCGTCTTCCACTGTTAGCTTTGCGTCCTCCGTGGGAGGGACGGGGCTGTAGATCAACGGCGCGACGCTCGGCTCGGCCCTCCCTCTGCCCCCCTGACCCTCTGCTCCTCCCACCCCACGAGCCTCGCGCTCCGCGGCCATCGGCCAAGACACGCTTGATGACACTGCGCAAACACCGTCCGTCCAGACGACGCCGCCGCACCGATTGAGTCGAGCCGTTCTCGCCTCTTAGTCAAGACGCTAATTGCCGACCTCCTACCCGATGAATTTCGATGAGTATGTGCGTGCGTGTGAGAGAGGTCGCCTGTGTCAAGAGACATGAGCGAGCAACTCTTCGATGCATCTCGAAAATCCGATGTGAAAGCTGAGCTAAATCCGCATTGACAAACGGGCATTGCTAATAACTGTCAACTTGTCGTAGCTTTTAAAAATTTACGTGCTTTATAAAATTATATCTGATTTACTAGTGAAAAAGAAATTTAGTATACACGCGGTATTCGTGTACTTTTCAAATAGTAATATTACTTTCAAGGGGTAATGTAAGTAGTATAAGTCAGTGACTGATCAGACGCGAAGAGTTTTTGCTCTGAGGGGTATTAAAAATCTAAGCGGACTAAATCTGCCTAGCGAGGAAACTATTTAGGGTGTACCAATTGTGTTAGTAAGAAATTGTCTCGTAAAGTAATTTTAATTAAGTTTAGTATTGATAAATTTTTTTAATTTACCCTAGTGCATAAGACTATAACAGTAAAATTTTAAAGAAAATCATTATTGAGTCGTAAAAGGCTATAAAAAGATTTGATTAAAAAACTTGGGACAACGCTCCGAATAAAATCCGCTGAAAACTCGAAGAGCCTTCGAAGTTTTAGTGATTTCATAAAATCTCGCAGAGCGTGTTTCGCGCTTACACGCTTGTCGCTTAACATCACAGCAAGAAAGCACGGGACCGACAGTTAAGCTCCTTTCATAATAACCTCCCTACAAATACAAGTTTTTACAAACAACAAATGTAAGTTTTCGAGCTTCTCTTAATCTCCCAATCCCGGCAAATAAATTTAATAATTTGAATTTTACAGCTCGCTACCCGCGTAGAACTTGTAATATTCGAGACGCACTGTCGCTCGAGAGTTCGTTCTTTTCCCGAAGCGTCTCCGGTACAGGGAATTGACATTTCATTAAAAGTAAAGCAATATATATCCGCGGGAGCCGAATGCCACGCTTGCACATATTGACGTGTTTTGTGCACTTGGTCGATTGTGAGGGGAGCTTGACAGGTGGTAGGTCGCCCGGCGGGAAACTAGAAAGAGAGAGGAGGGAGCTGAAGCGAGCATCAGATCGTTAAAAAGGCAATATCCGCTTTGCTGTTATAGGTGATGTACCCGGCACACTGAGGGGGCTAGCTCGGTGGCATCTCTCTCCTGGCCGACGACGGAAGTGGCGACGCGCGCGAAAATCGTCGCCGCAGGCCGACAAGCCAGCCAGCGGTAGTAGTGGCGCAGCGGCGAAGGTGAGTTACTCTTTTCCCATCTCTTTCTTTCTTTTAATTTCTCTCCTCTTTCTATCTTTCTCTCTCCTGCGCCTCTCACCTTCCGTTTCCTTTCCTCACTTTTTATGGTGCCCCTGTAGAAAGCTCATGCCGTCGTCTTTTTGTACTCTCGTTGCGCTTTCGACTCCCCTCTATTTCGCCGCCTGTATGCCTCACTTGTGCCTTTTATTCCGTCAAACTGGACAACAACTTTTATTCTTCCTCCTCTTTTTTTATTAATTTTACCGTAAACAATCATAATGAAAATTTTTTTTTTGTATCAAATTGCGAAGGCCGAGAAGATGCTATATATTTATAAGGCTGACGTTTATTTTTTAAATTCCCGCAGGGAAGCTTTATCGGAATATTTTCATTTTTAACTTTATAAAGTATTTATCAACTGGTGAAAAATTTATTATAAAATTTCACGACAAAAAAGGCTTGATCATAAATCGATTCACCGTGTAAATAGGGCGCGGAATTAAAAATCAATAAAAAAAGGATACCCCTCCATAAAACTTCGAGAGTATACGATCTTAAACTATTTGCAAACTATCCCGCGTCGTCAGTTTTTTTCAATAAAAAGTCACTTTACTATACTAGCGAAAATTCTTCTAAAGTAAAAATCCACTGTTTTACAAACGCAGGTATAAGGCCGTTATCGAGAAACTATAAATGAGCACATAATTCTGCAACAAGGGCAGCGCGTCAAGCTCGGGGCTTTAAAAAAATTTAAGAATTTTTTTTTCTATTTAAATCTACTGGGTATATGACCTAAAAGTACGGAAAAGCGACGAGATCTCCCGGTAATTCGACAGCACCGGTGTGCCTTAATCGGAATTGCTATCACTGCGACCGATCAACCGTGGGGTAATAGACTCGTGATACGAATCGTCGATTAAAGTCGTATACTTGGATTCTCTCGTCACTTACACGAGCGGATTCGCTTCTTAACCTCGGTGCGATCTTTGACAGGGCAATCTACGTGATTTCGGACAAAAGAAATCGTTGCTGGGATCGAAAAGGGCAATGCCTCCAACTTTCGTTTCTATCGTCTTCTATCGGCCAAGTGTTTCTAGCCCTAGGAATAAAAGGCGCTTTTATCGTAATTATTTATTAAACGATCCAAAAGTCAAACGTAAAAATCGTAAAACTTCATTTAATAGCATCACAAAATGGAAAAAGTAACATTCAATTTATCAAAGCATATGATTAGAAGCTAACTATTGGCAAAAACTCGTAACTAGGACAATTTGAACGCAGCGTTATTTCTCTTCCGTTTTCAGCGACGTAATGAATTTCCAAGGCGAATTGGAGCGAGATCCATCGTGGAGATAAGTTTGAAAGCTCGCGAGGCTACAATTAGAAAAAAAGTTCAAACTGCATTATGTTCGCTTGGTCTTCGCGAGTTGCGTCCATTCGACGTCGCTGCGCAACTTCCGCGGAATTATCTCGGGAGAGGTTCCGACGCGTCGTCGAGTTTCTCGGTCGGCTCGGGATTCTGCAGATTAAAAGAAGGCCGAAGCAATTTCAATGATACGAAAACTTTTGATTGCAGGTACTATGGGAGCGGGGGCATGGAGGGCGGAGGAGGGCTACACGCCACGGACCACCTCCGGCGACGGCAGGCGAGCCCTCGTTCGAGAAGTCGCCGCTGTCTCTACGCGTTAAGTCAGGATGGCCCTCAACACAGCCCGTCCATCGAGCTATGTTTCGATGACGTTAGGTATTGCATAGTACTCATTATTTTTCTCTTTAGTCGTCGAAATAAATCAAAACAAGTACCCTAATACCTGCTCGTGTAAAAAATCCTAAAGTGGCATTTATTGCCGAATAAAGAAAGAAATTACATTAGAAAACCGACCGCGTGTTAGTGTAAACGGGTGTTAGTATACGAACGTCTACGTATGCACCCGATGATCGTCGAAGTGTTTACTTACGCGCGAGTGCACGAGCACCCGCGATGTTTTGAATTTCGTCCGGTACTGAAATTCGCAGAACACGATGATGCGCGATCGTCTCGAGGCAACGCTACGGCACGCCTCGACGTAAACACGCGTTGACCTTGGACACGCGCCCTTTGCCGAACAAAAATGGTAAATTACGTAATGGTAAACTGGTAAAATACGTATATGCGAGAGATTCCTACTTCGGAGAGTGAGAGAGAGAGATAGAAAATAGCCGTCGAGCCGGTGCTTGACTCCTTGTCGCATACGAGAATCGCCTGCACCATGTACAATATAAAACGCCGGCAGGCGATACTTACGGGACTGGGGCGAGCGGCATCGCATCCTCTTCGCCCTCCGCTGTCGCTGTCGTTGTCGTCCGGCTGGAACACTCGCGCCAACGAAAACCGTAGCCGCCGGTAGTCCTCTCTCTTGGCCCGCTCACTTCGTCGGTCTGACTCCTGGCAGGGGCTTTCTCGGGAACAAGTGTCATGATGGACTGCACGGCCGCCCCGAGGACGCTCGTTCGCACAATCTCGGAGAATCGTCGAACACTGAGTTCTCGCCATCGGGTGCACACGCGACACGCGCACCTACCTCGTACTCAGGCCCGGGAGTCTTTTCTTTTTTCTTCCAGAGGTATTGGTCAACAGACCATATCCTCAGCCCGGGAGTCTCTCTCGACTAGTCTCGAGCTTGCGAGATGGCCGACGCTCCCGCGCGCCTTTTGCATCGCTCGCTCTCTCTCGCTCTCGCGCTCGAGGCTACCGGATCGCCGATACCGTCCACGACCGGTCTCGAACGCGCTCGTGACGACGCGCGCTTAATTCGAAATTTCCACGCGTTACAGTGTAAAATAAATGATGAACTGTCAAAAAAAAAATTATTAATTGAACTATAAATTATTGCGAGATTTTCTGAAGGAAATGAAGTGCATTTTTACGATCATCAGGCCCGTGCAGGAAGAGTCCTCAGTGCAGACGTCGTCGTGCCTGGCATCCGGTCGGCCGACATGCTCCAGCCGGTGGTCGCGCGATCAGTCGGCAGAAAGCGATATGGCTGATGGAGCGAGGTGTCACAATGGCGATTTCCGGCCGGGACTGAGGCTGGCCCGAGCCGTGGTTGCAGAGCCGACGGGTCAGATTGCAGAGGCCAGGCACCTCGTCGAGTGGAGGCGGCACCGGCTGCGGTGGAGTCCCGGTCCCAGGGACTTCCGGCGTGCCCTGGAAATGGCCACGAGCACTTTCCTCCTCGGCTTCATACTACTCGTCACGCCTGGTGAGTCTTTTTCGAACTTGTAATTAATTTTCCCAAATCGTTAGAGTTCACGAAAATGCAGGTAGGTACCACGCCTTTCATCGTGGATCGCTTTTCTAAAGGAGAAATTAACTATTCATGAACTGTTTTTACAGAACCTAATTATTATTTTTTCAATTTTAAAGGAATTTTTATTAATAAAATAATAAAAATTCTATTCGTAATTTGAGTAAGAATTTCGAACTGCAAAAACATATTGGGATGAATTAAAACGAGATTATACTTGTTCAAACTTATATGTTCCTTACATAACTTGTGGTGTGATTAGAAAAGCCACTGACTGAAACTCGTTAGTCCCATTAGCAAACTTAATTTCATTAAACGCGGTTTCCTTAGCGACCGGTGATCCTTCCACTGATACAAGCTAAGCTTTCCTACATTATGCGATTATAATACGGTCACTGACCTTCTTTTCTCGTATTTAATTTTCTTCATGAATTGTCACTCACTTAGCCTTAACTGGAAGATATTTTTTGCAGTTTCGCTGAATTTATTTACAGATAATTTTTCGTTAAATTAATCGATTGATGTTTAAAATGAGGTAGGCCGTTCGCTCACTAATGTTATCAAGCTTGTTTTTTAATTTCTTCTTTTACTAAAGTCATTTATGGACGCAGTAAAAAATATTATTTACTTCAAAATAAAATGTAAGCTGCGGCTAGAGGTAAAATGGTCATATGTGGTAATTAGGCCAAAGTGCGCAAGCGAGATATGCTTAGCTGTAGCTCTAACTAATCTTACCCACTTAACCTCGTAGCATAAGTTATGAGCTTTAAAGCTTCTACAAGTAGGCTTCTCAAATATTTAGCTTTTCGAAATTTACAGATTGTAAATTTTTCTAATAATAAATTTCATGTAATTGTTTAGCTTTAGCAAGGGATATATTTAATTTCCCGGCATACTTGATTTTCGCAAACGAATCTTTAAAAATCTATTTTAATGTTTTGCTTCTTATCGAAATTTTTCAAAAATAATTTAATAAACAAAAAAAGTATCTTTTAAAGGAAAAAAAAACATTATTCAGTTAAACCAAGCACTTTATTATAATATTCTTATAAAAGAAAAGGCTTTAAAATTTCTACAATCCTTATAGCTTCTATTCCTTTTTTATTTCATTCACTCCTCATTCCCTTTAAGCTTCTTCGTCTTTTCCTCTTGGCGTCCACGCGTGCTCGATCATTTTCTACACATCTATCCTTTCTACTGTTTTACGAGCTAAATTTGAATACAGCAGCTACAGTCAGTGCAGTCGCGACCCCAGACTTCTTTTCGCATATTTCACAGAAGATAATATGGTGGGTTGAAATAACTGGTTGGCCTCCATTCTCGCAAATTACGACGCTTAAAAATCCCGCTCAGTCTTTTGCACATGTGCTCGGAACATTAAATTTTTAGATGCAACGGTAATTGCGCAATTTGCTTTTTCACCTCAAAATCGCGGAAGTGTGTGCTCATATTATTCGTTTTTCGGCTTTGAAATTCTCATATTGAAATGATGGACGTTGCGCTTGCGTCCTAAAATAATTAAATCGTACGGTTTTGTTTGATCATTAATCTTTTTCGCGCTGGTATGCCGAGTGTAAATAAGAGAAAATTAGACATCATTGTTTAAAAATTCGAGTAGTGCAAAACAAGTTTTTCGTAATTATTAGTGCAAAAGTTTTTATCTTACGTCCTCGAAGAAGCATTCTTTTAAACGTCAAGCACCCGAATGATGATAGATTTCATTTCTTCTAATTAGCACTGCGTAACGCGATAATAACAATCTCGAGCTCTACTTCAAAATTTATTATGTCGTAAACTAATTACGTCAAACCATAATTAAATCCAGTTCCTTTATTAAGCGCTAATAAATATCCTTAATAATTCAGCGTGCAATTTATAAAGGGCGATAATTTCCTTAATTAAAACCAGCGCTCGTGAAGAAAGCGCGCGGAATTCTTTCAGCGGCACGAGATTTTTTTTATGAATGAGCTAAGAGGGTAGAGGCTAGGCGAAAGACAGGCAGGTAAGTTAGATCGGTGAATAAAATAGCCGAAGAAGGCCGCCGGAGAGGAGAAGAGAAAAGAAAAGAAAAAATAAAAAATTAGAGCAGTGCGCGAACTGCCGAGACAAGGAGCTAAGAAAAGAAGACGGCGAGCGCGCGGGGCGTGGTGAAGAGATGAGGAAAGCGAGAGGCCAAAAGAGGGTGGAGCGCGAAATTAGCGGCGAAAGTTGTTTAATATAGAAAGTTCTTTCTAAGTCGAGCTATATACACGGGCGAGTAACGAGAGCAGCGGAACCCGCGCTATTGTGCGATCGCGATGCGAAACTTTTCGCGGAGGCTAATGCCCGTAATTTATTTATTTCTCAATTATTTTCAGACCCGGCCCATTATTCTCTCTTCGCCGGCTTGTTTCTTCGCACCTCCTTCTCGCTCTTTTCATTAAAAAGCTCGTCAAGTTCCTCAATACGAGTTCCGAGTATTCGCACCGTGAAGCAATTACTACAATTTTTCGATGCTCAAGCACCACCGATCCGCTCTATACTTTTCTCTATGGAGCCCTCAGACTTTTTTATTGTTAGTTATTCATTTATTGCAGCTAAATTAGGAAAATATTTAATGTCATTACGTGCATTAAGATTAAAGAGTGTAACTAATAATTAATGATTTTACGTAAAATAAATCTGTTTAATAACCACGCTTCACTTTGCTTCTATTAAATTACATTAAATTTAGTGCGAAAATCATTTACAACGTAAAATTGATAAAATTAAATATTTTGAAGTGATCAGTATTCCCTTTTCAGAGCGACTAATTAAATACTATTTATTCCGCTAGTTCAAACAGTATTGGATTTGTCAGCGACTTAGACGAGCTAAAATGGATAAAAGTGTGCACTTATCTCTGCGGCATCACAGCTACTTTTAAGTAAAGAAAACCGCTCATCAAATGAAAAAGCGCGGCTCATCAGATAAAAGGAGAAGCGATACATCAACGAGCATTAAATAACGACTTCAAAGTCTCGACGTAAAAGCAGCCACTCGTTCGCCTGCCCTTTCTGCGCTCTACGTTGAAATGATCGAACAAGTCGCCGGATCATTTCGATCCATCAATGGAGCACTCGCTTGCGCGCAAACCAGCTGACAAAGGCGAGCCGACGCGCGGCTCGCTTCTCATTTCCTGAAAACTAATTTCCAGTCTCTCGCCTGCGCCGCAATTTAGCTCCTTCGTCGGCTTCCTCTGTCACTGTCTCTTCTTCCGTTTCTTCTTTCTCGCGTCATCGAGTGCCGGCTTAACCGCTATTTGCTCGCTTTCGGCTCGAACGTCGACGCGACGCTCATTGTTTTCTGCGGACACAGGATTGGATCTGGTCTTTTAGCAGCTTCCTCTTTTCTTTTTTACTAATCTTAATTATTTATTTCCCTCGTTTTGCAGTCGAGAAACATGCAGGAATTCTCTATCAAATCATGCACGCGAATTAATATAGCGACTAGGCTATTTTGTTCTATCAAAATGATAGTTCTGATTATTGATTTTGCATTATTGTTATTTTCAATATTGCAATTTTGGATCAATAAACTAAAAGAAATATACGCATTTTTAGAAGAATGTTAAACAAATATTGAAAAATTCGGCTTTTTTGGCGCCAACCAAACACTGGATTTGTGTCGAAATCTACAAACCCTTTCAACATTCAATTTTAATTTTGGAAAAGTTGAAAATTTGAAGCGAATAAACAGCCTTCATTGATTTTCTGCGGATGGTGCACACTTCGCTAAAAGCATAATCTATCCGACGCGATCAGCATCCGTAACATCCGGTGAAAATCAATTAGTCTTTAATTCGACAGAGTTCGGGCATCCGCTCGCTCGCACTTATGCGCGCGAAATCGATAAACACAACTGTGGCCATCTATATTTTAGAGCTGCGAGAACGAGCGAGAAAGGAGAACAGTCGATTTCGCGGTAACAATCCGACACCTTTGCGCGCGTCGCGAGCGAGGCAGACAATGCCGAGTGATAAAGAGCTTCGAGGGTGTACTTTGTAGCCCCGAATGAATTAATCCCCCAAGCGTTTCGGAGGGGAGGGGGAGTCGAGGGAACCCGATGCTTCTGCTGCGCCGCGCAATCCGGCAGATGCAAGGTCGCCGCGCCGTTGCGGATGCACCAGGAAAATCCAAATCTTTTGTCTGCAGAGCGCATCACGTTTAAGAGCCTCAAAAGTTCACGCGACACTTTTGCTAATGATGTCTTTATATGGAAAATACAACAGGTAATTACTCTCTTTTTAAACTTACCGCGAGTCATTAATTCGTTAAAAGTTTAATTCTATAATGATAATAAACTTATTGAATATTTTTGTCAGAATAAAGTAATGAATATGAAAATATGTAATTAATTAAAATTGCCTGAATTTTACTGAGATACGTTTTCTAATAACGGAAATGCAGATATTTTATCGCTGCGGAACTCTGGATGATGCATCAGTGATGTACAGATTAAAATAAACTATAAAACCATAAATCTAGGAAACAATGAAGGTTATATATAAAACGCGCTTTATGCACTTTTTCTATCTAAAGATTCCTGCAATAAGTCACTTTATGGTGACGTTGATACAGTTACCGATAATGCTAATAGAGAAGCAACGCGTCAATCACATGCCAAGCCCAGAGACAACACGCTAAGTACTCAATTGCAAAGAATGTTACAATTTATCTAGTTAAGAATGCTCATATGTTCTAAAAAAGCCAATTTAAAAAATGTTTGAACTCTTAAAATGTTTAAAATTGAGAAAGGATTTGGAAAATGAGATAATGAAGTGACAGTGACGTTGATGATAATGGGGATACACGGGAATTATGAAGGCTTAGCTTGTAGACTAATAATGTTGCTGACGATGTCATGTCGGTTGGCTAATGAGTTCAACAGCTTTCTATTATTTTCAACTAACGCTAAGCCCCTTCCGAGTAAAATACACACGAAGCTTAAATTACATAGTTTCATTATTTGAAATAACTTTTTTGTTTTTTCTTATTTGTCAGTGCATAACTTGTAAAAGTAGCTTTCCAAATGGTACAAAATCCATACAGCGAGTTGAGCTCGTAACGATTGTCGGGTCTAACGATCGGCTCAGGATTGTACAATGAAGCATGTATAAGTATCCGTATAGCTAGAGATCTGCGTAATTGTGCTTTGATAGGCTTGCGCGTAGGACCAGACAGTCAGGCTGGGAGGGTAGGTTGGCGCGTGAACGCAGCGTTATGGATGCATGAGTACCCGAGTGTATCCACACCGTCACAGGCAAACGCGCGTCCATTATAGGTGAGCCTGAGTGCGCCCTGCGAGAGAATAGGCGGATCGGACCAAATGAAGGAATGCGGCTACTTCCGCTAATATCCCTGTAGGTTTGGAGGGATTATTAATGTTGAATAGAGGCCATACCGAGATCGGCCGTAGCAGCAGTCGCTGGCATCGATTACGCCAGCAAGCCGGATTTGCGTTGAGATTCCTGCTGCACGGGTAGGGTCGCGACTCGGCTATAAGTATCAGTCGTTACTATTCCTCTGCGCGCGTATATACTCACTCCGGGGAAATTTGAGGCGCACTTTACACGACCGGGGATGCGAGCCTATAAGTGCGTTCCTAATGCGCTCGTGAAAGAACGACTTTGATTGGCTGAACTTCAATGGCGGTTGGTCCATGCGTGAATTTCTATTCATTGGCTGTCGCTCGTTCAACCTATAAAGCGATACACTTTACCCTTTATTATCTGCATTCGGGTGAGATTGACCAGCTGAATACTAAAGGATCAATCAAACGATTACTAAATAGATGGGTGCTTTAAAAAGTTCCCCCATTATCCGAAAAATTAAATTTCAATAACAAAACTCTTCTAACATTTTTAGAAGAAAAATGTCCTTCAAAATTTATACTATTCGCTTAAAGCAAAAAAAGAATTATTCTGCTCCATAAATAATTATCTCCAAGAAAGCGATCGTACGAGAATCGCTTGACAATAGAGGAAAATTAACTGCCTCTAAAACCTTCCGCTCGGCTTCTTTATAAACCACTCGCTTCGAGCCATACTCTCCGTATATCCATAACGGATTTCCTCTTACGAGCCTCGGTAGCGTTATAAGGACTCGCGAGGATGTAGAGAGGAGAGGGAGTAGGAGACGCGTGACCGTCCCTTTTGGCGCTTGCGCGAGCGTGAGTCTTTCGCGGCGAAGAGACGCCCGAGTCGATCAGCATACGCGATTAACTTTACAGCATGTGCAGCTTAGGCTAATGCGCTTTGCGACTCGCGAGTAGAGGTGCTGGATGCGCCAAGTATCGACGAGAGACAGAACAGGGCGCGCAACTTAGCGCGGCAATAGCTCGGAAGAGATTACCCTGTTCTTTAAGGGAACTGACCGAGTCACGGCTGCAAACTCGCTCGCTGCGGGCTTCGCTCAAGTTCTGCACTGAGTAACTTACCAACAAGCGCGTGCTTCTCTTTTAAAGGCTGCTTTAGTTACACGAGTTCAATTATCGAGCACTATTAGAGTCTCTCGATTACCGTTGCTCAAAGGTGGCAGATTTCTTCATTAATTTCGGAGAAAGGAAACATATGGAGCGAGAACACACTATAAATTCGAATTTTCTGACTTTATCTTGCCGCGCTGGATTCTGGAGTATTTTGATGTAGACTTTATGATCACCCCATTATTTACGGGGACTATTAAAGCGGTGTATGTTATTACACTATTGGTGGTAATTAAGAAGAAACTTTATGTACGCGTGATACTGCACATAGCGGAAGCTTAAAGTTTCAAAGCAATCGATTAGCAATTTACGTGTTACATTATCTGACGCACATTCGCGAACCTCTCTGTTTCTAACAGTCAAAACTGATAAAACCTTCATATGCGTTGTAAACTTTGAATATCTAAAATTCTCATTGATTTTGAAAAATATACAAACAATTATGCTGAAAGAATTTTCGTACAGTCGTAAAGTGTTTACAAAGCTTTAGCGGTCAAGTGTTTTAGTTTCAAATCAATTGATAAAACAGTTGAGTGCTCAATAAAAAGGAGTGACTTTTTATTTTTTCAATCGATCTCGGAGAGCGACGCGAGCCCGAAACGATTACTAACAGAGCGCAGACGGCAATCCCTGCCGAAGAGCGATATAATCTCCGCGAGGTGGAAGAGCTTGACATTTTTCAGAGGCTTCCGCACTATCCTCCTTGTCCTACCCCCGGGAGTCTCGTGATCGCCACATCGGCATCGTCATGTTGGCTATACACCGACAGCCGAGGAACGGTGCCAAAGTAAAGTGCACCGCTCGTACGCGACCGGGCTCCGCAGCCCCGATCGTAAATACATCAGGCCGGGCCGAGAGTTCTTCCTTCTCCTTTTTTGGCCCACCCGCTCACCGCGCCCCATCATTTACTTATCACTGGGTGTATCGCAAGAAGCGCCAAATTTGTTGCCGGCCGGCCTTGCATCATTTTTCTTTGTAACGGGAGAGGAAGAGATGAATGAGCGCCGCGGGAAAGGTATATGCCACGGCCCGCTGCACAATGAAATGGAGTGGGCTTCATTGTCAAGAGAAATCGTTTGTCATAATAAACATGAAAATTTAGTCGATATGCCCTATATCGGCCGGATGACGAGAATTTCGGCTTAACGTGCCCGCCCGTTTCTACTTAATATTCATCGATTCATTATCTATTTTATTCAATCACATTTTTTCCCCTATTAATTTTGCATACACTCGCGCGGACCCGTTCGAAGATTTGCATAGATCCGCGGAGCTCTCTCCGAAATTTAGTTGTATATCGATGGGAATTTATTACACGACGCATAATTTTCTAATTCCCTTCTCTGTAAAACAATAACCGCCGAATGGCCCCGAACAACGAATTCGCGTAATTGACGTGAACGGTCTCACGGGCAAGGACACCGGTGTCAGAGATTTCCTGGAAGTACGAAGCCGCGAGATACCAGACTGCTGTTCTCTCGGATGAACGGAATGGAGGAGGGAACTCCGGGGATCAGAGAACTAATAATGCAATATTGCGGCGCGACATTAAGAGGCCAGCGGCGGCGCTGGCAGAGGCTGAATGCGCCGCGCGGTACGTCGGTCTGCCAGTGACACGCCGACCGCTCGTAAAGGGCCGTTGCCGCCGGGAACGAGCATTGATTACCTTTAATATCCCCGATACTCCCCGACTCCCCTTTGACGAGCGCGCCGACCCGACAGTGCTCCAGCCGTGCGCCTCTCACAGCCGATTTTCATCTTCCCCCGGTAGTAGTGTTTCAAAAGTTCTACGCGCGCTCCGGATGCGCCGCTGATCCTCGCGTTAATCATAAAACTTTTTTGGAGCTCCGTCGCCTTTTCCCCCTCACTGAAATCTTCTGTCCTTTTTGTAATAATCATTGCTCAAAAGTGGAGCTTCTTCGCTGATCGATTTTTGCTGACATTTTTACAAGATTTGTTTTTTTTTTTAGTTTTGATGCTGATCATTTTTTTTTTATCTAAGAGGTATTTTTCAGTTGGGAGCTAAAAACTGATTTTCCTCATTTTACATGGCCTGTGCAATTTCGAATCCTATATCGAATTACATAATTGATTAATGGAAAATTTCACTGCATTCGAAAGAACATGTCAAGGGCGAAAAATGTTGATATGCTAAATTGCACCTTGACATGCAAAAAAACTAAAAGGGAAAATGTAAGAGCTGCAACAGTGTCAAGATAATTATTCAAATTTTGATCTGAATTGCATGACCTCCTCGCCTGCTTGATTTGCAAGCTCTCTCAAGTTCCTCCCGATAAAAGTACGGCCAGCTTGAAAGGCTCGAAATTGATGTCTCACAACGTGCAGAATACTTAGATGCGCTTTTTTGAATTACAGGAGTCTGCAATCATCAGGATGCGGTGCACATAACGGCGATTCTGGGAGAGAGTGTGGTGTTCAACTGCCACGTGGAGTTCCCGGATCAGCATCCAGTGCCGTACGTCCTCCAGTGGGAGAAGAAGGTAGGCGAAACGGTACGATATCGGGCTGCGACTCAGCAAACCGTTGCCCCTTCTCTGCTCTCTGTCCGTGAGTTGAAGGCGAGGGCCCCCTTCGTCAAGGGCGCGCTCCTGGTACCAGGCAACTCACCCGCCGCGCTCCTACTGCCCGAGCACGCACGCGGCAAGTACGCCAAGCGCCGCCGAAGGCCCGACGAGCCGACCGAGAACCAATCGATCGACGTAGGATTCTTGGTAAGGGAGTTTCGTCCGAGACCGAATTGGCTCTTGCAATTATCTTTTTTTTTATTCTCACGCACCTCTCCGGAAACCTCTGTGCGACTCTTGTCTCGGGAATCTCTGGTGGCTCTGGGGCCCCGCTCCGTTCCGAAACGAATATCCATTAGATCCTCTCCACTGCACCGGGAATTGGAGCTTTTGTATTCTTGTAAAAAATATAAAACTCTTTGAGCTTTGGACGAAATTTGGGAAAAGCCATGATGACCAATTTCGCGATAATCGCGATGACTTTATCATTTTCAGAGTCAATCGTATTGATATGAAAATAATAAAGAATTATTTTGTGCAATTGTGGCGGGCAATATTTTTATATGAGAATTACGTTTACGTTGGATCATTGCTTTTCTGCATAGTAAATATTGGTATAATGGTATTTCATTGGTGGCTTATTAGTTAAAATTATTAGCTTTAAAATTATCTTCTAGAATTAGGCAATTATAAATATGATCGTAGTATTTAATTATTGGCTATACAAACTATAAAATGTTTTAAATTTCATCTATATTTTATAATAATAAATCAGGTAAATTAAAACGTTAATAATGAATTCTATTACAGTATTAGTTAAATTTTATGTTAAGTTTATAAAAATATTTATTCAAAGATTTCAACAGTCATAAGGGGTTTCCGGAGAAAGAATATTAATTTTTTTAAAAGGACGATTCTTTCTCCAAACTAAAATATTGGGTTCACACTACATTTTTTTAATTAAAAGTTTAGGCATAAAATCTAGGTTTGAGAAAATAAGAGAAAATTCAACGAGGCAAATATATTTTCTATGCAAATTCACTAATGTAGTGTCAATCCTCGATTTGCACAATTAAAAAAAAAGTTATACTTCAATAATACGGAGACGTGAGGTATGTCTGGTATCAGCGGGCAGCAAGAAGGGTGAGCCCTCGTGAATACGTAAAGTAACGTTGTGTCAAGCATCGAGGAAATTTTTTGTCAATGTATACGTCTTTTTGTCGAGTTGATTGTCTGGTGTTTTTTTCTTATTTTTTTTAAGTTTTTTTTTGTCAAGGCTGCTTTTGACGTTTACTAATTTTTGTTTTTTGTCAACTGAACAACTCGATCAATGCATATATATATATATAAATACACTGAACAAAGTCGCACAACGCGATACTGGTGATCTCGACAACAATGCTGTTTTGATTCACAGAAAAACGTCGATCACATATAGTGTTATCTTGTACGTTTCTGATCGGAATTGGGAGGGCAGAGTACGTCAACATACAGTTCGATAGCAAAAACAATGACTCAGCATCAATCACAATAGCAACCCTATTCATTGATGTGCGAATCATACCATTAGATTACTATATTTTTCAATTAAACTCTCATTTCGTACATCCCTCTTAGCACACATATAACATTGAGTTCATTACACTAAGGCGAACATTTTATTGTGCAGTGCAGAATTATTGCGATTCTTTTTTGTTCGTTTCACTCATACGCTGATTATTTTTTCTTCAACAGCTACGATATTTTAAGAAATCGCCTAAATGTAAATTGAAACATTTCACGAACCATTCGCCGTAGTATGAGCTCTCAAAGCTACATTGCCCTTACTTAAAAATACTTTTCAATCATATTAACATTGCGTCTCTGTCTCTCTTCAAAATCCGCTGCCACGCATGCCATTCAAGCAAAAAGTACATCATCTAGATTACTTGTTTTCTTTCTTCACCAAATATACAAACACATAACCAGTAAATATCCATGCACCACTTGGATATTATTCGCTTTCTATTTATTTCAATAAAATTTTCGATTGCATGAGTATATTTGTAATGTTTCCGTTCTTTGAATGTAATTTTTTAGCATTGAACGATAGGGATAACTGTATTACACGTAGCTGCATATTTTTTTAGATAATTAGCATGCTAGATTTATGCTTATGCGTAATCGAACCACTTTTAAATCCTCCGCTACAATCCTTTATATTTTATCAATTTTTATATCTCAATACAGTGTACATATATTACTTTAATCAAAATAATAAAGCTCATTAACTCCATTATTATGGATACAGAGCTGCAAAATTCGAACGAAATATTTTTTATGCGTAATAAATCGTAAAAGTAATAACCACAACATTAATTTTGGGATCCCTAATTTTTAATACAGCAATGTATTATTTAAGCGATAATTCGTCGTTCATCTGAAATGTTTATAATTGCGAAGGCTGAACAGACACATTCGCATTAGCAGCCGTGCAGTATTTAACTAAACAAGCGATCCATTATCGAAAATGATCAGGTATCACAAAAGGGCATAACCTTACGGCTGTGAATAATAAATCTCATGTATCCATTGCAAAACGATTGGATGCGGATTTGATAAATTATTGAGCGACGAACGCGGCGAAATGCATTATCCATGAATTCAATATTGACACCGCAAACCAGCGCTCGCGCATCCGCGTAGATCTGTATTTAATTGATCGATTCTGCCTGCCGTTACCTCGATCGTCTCATTATCGACGTACTTAGGTGTCTGAAGCTTGAAACACTGCCAGGAAATTCTCATTCAACGGCGCGAGAGTCACCTCGTCTCTTCTCTCCTTTCCCTCTCCCTTAGTCTGTTCTGACAATTACTGTATATCGAAGTTCGACGGTATCAAGGACGTCAAACATTGTCAGCCGGATAATGCCGTAATGTCACTATCGCCCGAGATTCGATTACTTCAAAATTGGCTCAGCCGAATAAAGAAATGCTTTACTTTAGCAGCAGTAAAACTAAGTTAAATCTGTTTCGTGGGAACACGAATTCAGAGGTGCCCGATCAATTTCCGATTTAAAAAATGACATTAATGGGAGACCATTTCGGCCGAGATATAGGAGCTTGCGTAGCCCGCGATTACACGGCTGATCCTGATTCGAGTCGTTATATATAATAAATCGAGTGTTTATTTTGGATCGATACTGGGAACAAGCGCTGTTTACCTTAGCTGCGCATTCATTAAACGTACCCCTTAAAGCTGCTTACGAGGCAAATAGAACAATTAAAACAAAGCACGCGCCCCTACATTAAACAGGAAGGACCGCAGTTAGCTCTCGGGGACATGAAATATTAATTAGTTAATCTTTCAAATCCGTGTAAAATCAAGCCCCCGTCTAGCTGCGCATGGAATAAAAGTGGAAATTACGAGCTGTGGTATTTGCCTCTTCGCAAGCTCACTCGTGGCCGTCCATTTTTGCAACGCTTGCGTTTTTTGCGCTTAAAACAGTGAAGAATTAAAAAAAGTTGAACCGCAACCGAGAACGGGCACAAGAAGCCCACTGGGAAGCGAGCTCCAGAAAAGAATTAAAGGAAGCGGAAAAAGTCACGGGGGCGTTGGAGAGGGATGGGGAAGGAACCTCTAGAACTGTTAACAGGCGGACGCCATTGCAGCAAAAAGGGTCGACGAATTGACTTTTTCCTAGCGCGGCTCCTCGTATATATAAATTGATATAAAAGAATCCATCTCACTCTGGCTCAGTAACAGAGAGGCACCGGTCGAGGAGAGAATTGCATAAATCACGAGCAGGGGAGAGAGAATGAGGGAGAAGTGTGCCGCAGAGTTTTTCCACTGTCCCTGACAACTAATTCCTCTCCTCTTCCTTCTTTTTATTTGTCTCCGCTTAGCCTCCTTTCATACTTGCATTCACTATTTTTCTGTTTATTTTATTATCCAGAAGATCGGAGGTGCGCCACAAACTCGCATTGTTTTTAACGACCTTGATACTTTTGTCGGGCGCTTTCCTTAAAGGACTATCCGTTTAATGTCAATTATTTAAGAAAAAATTCTGTGCTTCCTAATATTATTCAAAAGCTGAATTTTCTATTCTATAAACTTTTACATTTGCTCTCATCGTAACTGAACTTACTCGTTTTCTAAAATATTCCGTTATTAAATATAACCAAGATTTATTCGTTTTATTGTCCATTTTGTATATTATTATATTCGCTATTCGTTTAGATATTTCTTTATCAAAAGATTTTAATAAATAAAGCGGTTAAAGCCCGAATTCGTATCTATAAAATCCTCTCATCGATCTTGAAAAAGCGAGGCGATGCATAAATTGTACAGAGTAAAACTGTCGTTCCGAGCGTCATCCAAATTGCAGAAGCGTCAGCTCTCGAAAAGTCCAAGAACTTAGAGATTCGGTGCGTTTCCAAGCGTGATTACATCGACGCTCTTTCGCCAGGCACTCTGGCCCTCGCAACCCTCAGTGAAATGTAAATTAATGCGAAACAGGGCTTCCCTCTGCCTCGGAGAGGCGAAGGGGCGAGGCGCGCAGTCTGCCGACGCCCATTGTTCCGGCTTCGGCGATACGTGTAAGTTATGAATTAGGATTGGGCTGCGCGAGACGCATTGTTTCGAGTCCGACGCCTTATTCATAAATAATGCGATGTGCTCACCGGGACGGGCTAGCGTGTTTTCCAGCTTCGGACGCCCTATACGAGCGACCCGCTGTTTTTACAACGCCGGAGGAGTGCCACCTCGAAGGGGCACCGGAACAGGCCGCTGGATTAATGGATTTTTCGCTAAGATAAAGCGCGCCGATAAGAGGATTGCACTCGGCAAAAATACTATTCAATATTCGAGGTTGAAATGATTTAGAGAGCTCGTCGGCTGGCCGCATTTCTATGCACCGTTGTTGATGTCTGAATTTGCGCTTTCTTTTAATTAATCTAGAGAGATAAGAGTCTTGCCTTTCAAAGCGTTTGCTATTTATCACATGAGTTAATTAAAGAAGAAATGGATTTTCTATTATATTTTATCGACAGTTCAAGATCATGTCTGAATAAAACGCGTTAAAATTGATATTCTGATAATTCAAATCTGCTGATAGATGATTAAAAAAAATTTAAATGATATATTGTTGCATGATAAATGTTACATTAATAGAAGCACTTGAAAAGTCGCCATACGTGTCTTCAAGGAAAGTGAATCTCCTGGATCCGCAAGCGACTAAAGAGACTGGATAGAAACCCTATGCGCGTATAATTCGATGAAACAAATGGAGACGCGAATAAACGGTGCCAGCGTAACAAAGTCTCTTTGTAATGCGATTTGATTTCCCAGAGCTCACGCAGTCAAAAGAGGATACCTGCAAATGAATTCTATTTAAAGAGTATACACGTGCAAGTTTGCCTAATCTTTCTGAACTTCGTCATAAACTTTCTTTTACTCCTTTCCACGTGTGCTCGCTTTAAAAGTGGAGGAAATAAAAAGTGTAGAAACGACCTTTTTTATTTGTTCAAATATACTTTTATTTGAATGCATAATCAAACAAACGAAATGAAGGAAAGTACTAAAAATGATCCGAAGTAATCGTTATTACATCAGGCTTAGAAAGTAAGGGATCCTCAAAGAAAGCAATAGGTCGCGAGCAAGAGTCTTCTCGAAAAAAAATAGCGTAACCGTCCGTCCATCAGTCGGCTTGGTAAACATAGAAGCGTTTCCAAGGAGCTTCCTCTTTCTCTCTCCGGACCCTTTTTCAGCAGAGCAATAATGCCTAACGACCCTTTTCTCTATTTCCTTCTTTCTCGTTTTTACTCCGCTCCGGCGCATCATCTGAGTGCCCGAGCGCCGCTCCAGTTTTCCATCTGCAGCCGCTCGTGGAAAAGCCACTCGTCTCGACTAGGCGAGCGCGCGCCCAAGCTAATTATATTCCTCGCGTGGAATTTCCCGGAGAACTGCAAATCTCGGAGGAGAGCCGATCTTGGCCGATCGACTTGACGACAGGAAACGGGAGAGAAGAGGGAGAATAAAGGCGTCGCGACGGGAATCGGAAAGCCGAGGGGCAGAAATATTAATTTATTTCCAGCTAGCCCAGCCTTAAAAACTCCTTGATCGCGTTGCTCTTGAATTTTCGCCCCTTCCCTTTCCTCTGGTCTTTCTGATCTCTTACCCAACTAACTATAGCTGCTAACTTTCAATTGTTTAATTAAAGATCAAGGACTTCCAGTCCCTCAGACAACATATTTTTTTTATTACTTAAACTCTTTCCTCTTTTTTAGTTTGAAAAAAGCTTTCTTGTCTTATATTTCGCTCACCTAAGTGAACTTATTCGTTATTGATAAAAAAGGGGACACTTATATAAATAAATATAAAACATGGAAATGATTGGACTATTTATAGAAAAATTTAACTTTAATCCAGTTAAAGTACTATAGTTTTATAATAACTCAAAAGTTTCAAGGCATTGCTCACAGTGCCAGCTTTAAATACAAGCAAAATGAAATACTTGAAGTCTGCGTCTCAATGTAATCGGCCAATAAAATATTTATACTTCTGTAGTGCATAAAAAAGTTAGTTAGGTCAATTAGTTGCCAACAGTTAGAAAAAAATTTCTTGAATCAGCCATCTATCGCATGGAAATATCAAGCGTTCGATAGAAATTCTAAAGTAAAGTATAAAAAAAAATCTAGCAAGTAGAGAAGTCTTTACTGCAAAAACAAAAAATGAATTACCTATTTAAAAGTTAACTACTATATCCTCGAGCAAATATTTTTTCTCACTACATTACCTTTTCTTTTTGGACTTTTTTTTACTCGTTTTCTTTTTTCCTTTATATTATCTCGGCGCGTCTCGATCCCATTACGAATGCGGAATAAATTCCCCCTGCGAGACATTTTCATGAATCGCTAATTTTAATTAAACCATTCTCCACTCCGACCAAAACTGCAGAGTTTACTGCTACACGTTGATCGAGAAGAACTATTTAACGAATAATTAAACGCAATTAGTGACATGTGCTAACCAGCCATTTCAACTTCATAAATAACAATAACCCAAAGTGAAATTCTAAATTAAATTCAATTAGCGAATTTATTAATTTAAAAATAAAAAAATAGTCTTGTTATAAAAAAACGAGTAACTCAATAATTACAAAAGCATAACTAAAGGATGTAAGATCAAAAACTCGAACAGTAACTTTAGCCTGGCAGTCGACTTTCCGCCTCCGACAATAAGGTTTAATCTTGAAATCGCAAAGTGAGAAAAGACGATAGTAAGTTCAATTTACATTGTTCACAGCAACTTTGCGAGACTATTATATTGATATGCTTATGAAGGGCCGTGCAACTTCCCTCAGAAATGCAAATTCCCCTGCGGAAAGAAATGCGCAAGTTTAACGAGCGGTGAAATCCAGCGGAGCTTCACGAGGACCGGGCACTTAACAGATTAATTGTCCAGAGGAGAAGGAGGAGGAAGAGGCCGGAGTGGAGCTGGGAAAGGCGAGGGCGGGGATACGCGCGCGCGGCCGCGCTGAAATGGTTTAATTAAATGGAAAGTTTGAAAAAAAAAACGCAGGCTCCGGGAAAACCACGATTGTGTGCTTTGCACGCCACTTTGATTTCTTCTCCAGACGCGTAGTTTTATCAGCGCACTTCTCTCCCTCTCCGGCCGCGCGCCACCCGCTCTTCGGCTCGCTTTTATTAGTCTTTGCTCGCTCGCCGCGAGAAACGTTTAAATTGGAATTTAACGTTTTGTTTATGGGAGTGAGCAATTAAAAGTCGGAGAAAGCAATTAAAAAGTATGGAACTGCATTACGATGCCGTTCGTTTTACAAATAAAAAAAGAAAGACGCGCAGAGGTCGCGGAAATATTGTAGCTAAACCTACCTGAAATTTTGCAGCTGGCAACACGTAAATTAAAAACGATGCCTAAAAAAAAAACCAGTCACATGAGCTCGCAATTTACCGTACAGCTTCTCTGAAACTTCCGAGACAGCGTACTCTGGGACATCTGGGGGTATAAGCTAAGCAAACAGCCGAACGTCGTCGCTTTTATCCTCGGACACAGGCTTGATTCGTCGGCGGTGGATGATCGCCCCAGACAGAGCCCGGAGGACCGGATTAATCGATAGTCTTTCCGCGGTGGTCGCGGGAATTCAGCACTGCGCGCGCAAGGATGTTTACGGGTTCGCGGGACGTGCGACGCATGCGGAACGCTCACCGAAGGATTGAGGAAAAAGATGCGCACTTAATCAAGTAAATATCGATAAGCAAGGGACGTGAGGTCGCTCTCCGGCGAGAGGGATAGGGACGATTGTATTTTCTGCCGATGGTGCCTCCTGCAGGGCAGCATCTGGATGCGGCTTGGAAAAGCCAAGAAACCCTTGGTTTCTTATCCTGTTTTTAAAATGTACATTTCGAATGCGCATTTTAGCAGATGCCGACGCTCCTGGAATATGCAATAAGAGCGCAACATTCTCTTAAATATTAAAATAGATGAAATTCAAATCTAAAGAGAGAAAGGGAGGAGAGGTGATATGATACTTAAACGTGACTTTTTACTTGATATCCAGTGACGAAAAAGTAAAAAGTAGGATTTAAGAATACCGCATTATTGAAATCAAATGAAACGCTGGCTCTCATACGCGTCTGCTATAAATAAACGCGGGCAATCGAAGCCCCGATTGAACTGCTAGTGCGCGGAGAGAAGCAAAGAAAAAAAAATATGTGATCAAATAAAAATCAGTGACTGAGAAAAGTTAAAGAGGATGAAGTCGTCAAGGGGAGGAAAAAAGTATAGAGAGAGGAGAGAGAGAGAGAGATGAAGGAAGCGCGCAGGAGTTTGAGAGCAAAGGGAGATTGAGAGCCAAAGAAGTGGTCTCGGAACATCCACAGTGGCCGGTAGTAGCTCGAGACGGCGAATTTAATTTAACGAGAACTTTTTGAAAGTCCGAGACCGGGAGAGAGAAAAGCTCGAGGGAAGCGAGCAGAGAGGCGAGTTCGAGAGGGACGGCGCGCGCGCCGCGAGTCGAAAGTCGAAGCCCAGACTCAGCCGAGCTGCAGATATCGATTGAGCGTTAGCTGGCTAACCTGTATTGTGTAGTCGCGGCTTAAAAATAGGACGCTTAGGGGAAAGAGGAGGAATATAACCGCGCGGCGAGGACGTGCTCTCGAAGCGAGAGATCGTCGGGGCTCCGTCGAGAGGCCGCTGTGGCCCCAACAAGCGCCGAGTCGATGATCCGTAAAAGAACGGCGCGCCCTAAGTGCACTAGGCAAAATACTTTATGGAACAAAGACCCCGTCGCCTTCTCCTCCGTCCGGCCTAGACTGATCAAATCAATTTTCGGCCCATCGAATTCCGATATCGCTAGCGAAATTCTGATATTTTTGTAACATCTGCCCGAGACTTTCGCGCGGTGCATGGGCTTCTTAGGTGATAGGAACTAATTAGCCTAATCGATGTAATCTTACTTGTCGAGTTAAAAAGTCAAAAGGAGAGCGGGAGGTAATTATTCAACGCGGCCTCTCGAAGTAGATGAAAGAGAGTGAGCCGCAGAATAAAAAGAAAAAAGACTGCGAGACAGCCTGCTGCGCTGCGATGGGAGAGGGTGGGTGGGGGGCTAAAAGGTAAAATAAATTAGAGGAAAAAAGCTGCGGTCTAACGGCATTGATTCCGTCGCGTGTGCCGAGGAAAGAACAAGCAAGCAAGCGAAAAAGAGAGATAGAGTGGTTAGGAGGTCGTGATACATAATGCAGCCGGTAGCGGCGCTCGAGCTGTAACTACTCAACCGTGTCAGGGTTATCAACCCCTCAAACGCAGCTCCGACTCACTGCGCCGCATCGTTTCTTTTCCTTCTCATTCTTTTTCATTTTTTCTTTTTTTAAACCTACTCTCCCGTTCGGCTGGCGTATATTTGAACGACCGGTTAACTGGTCTCTCTTTCCGACGCTTTTTTAAGCACCTCGTGAAAATTCTAGTTTAGAATTTACGCTCGAGCGAGTCACATTTCGATGCGCTATTGAAATATTGATGAGCTCGCAGGTGAAGCAGATGAAGGCTCGCGGTGAACAAAGAAAATGTTAGAACTGCCTATTATTCAATAATATGCCGCTTTTAAACTACATTGGATAGAAAAAAATTTCATTATTAATAGAGACCCACGGTTGAAAATTTAATTTGCCAATATTCAATTTGCACATTCGGTAAAGACGTGCTATAAAAGCGTTTTCAATTAAACCGTTTTTCGCCGAAATCATTATCAGTTGAGTACGTAAAGCAGCGGTCAATCAATCGCACCGAAAGTACATCAGCCATGAAGCCAATGAAAATTCATCGGAAATAAAAGAAAAAAATTTCAGCTCCGCGCCGCTGAAATAAAACGCTCGGAAAGCGGAAAAATGAGCGATATACGTTGGGAGGGCGCGCGCGCGCGCGCGCTTTCCACTTGACCGGTCGGATCTTCCCGCTCGATATTATACGGCAGCTATAGGATGTACGCGGGTAGGGCGAGTCGGCTCGATTAATTTTTCATCGGAGCGCGCGCGGCAGGATCGAGAAGTCCGGCGCAACTCGAATTTCCCGTGCGCAAAGCGTGGAAATGAACTGAACGTTGCCCGCGTTAAACATTTCACGCGACCGGAGATTCGTCGGTGGTTACGCCACAGTCCCTCCCCCATCGATGGCTCGCCGCTGCCGCTCCGCAGTCCTGATTACGCCTGATTTGCTGATAAAGGATACGTAATTATAGCTAGCAACTGTTCAACGGCGTATTATGATTTGTTAACTAACTTTTTTTTTTCATCGAAAGCTCTCCAGTTTTCAAACGTTCAAGAGCTACATTTTTCGTGGCTTTGCAATTACTTGTATCAATATTGCTTTTATTATTATTTTTGCGTGATAATTACATTTTCGACGATAAACTGTAATTGAAGTGGACGGTTCAGTAAATTTATCGAGGCACAATGGACGTGTAATGAAATTTGAAATTAATTCTCGTGGAAAAAATGCTTTTGTAAATAATTTATCAAATTCAATAGTAATGATTAGATGAGTAAATTCAGAGAAAAATAATTTTTGAGATTAGATCTGATTTAATGTAGAAAAAAGCAAAGAATGGAATAAAATTAAGAAACCAGAAAGAGGGTAATAATTTATTCACTCAATTAAACTTATTTAAAGAGGAATTCCTTTGAAAGGAGAAATAGAACCGTAAGAAATAAAATGAGCTACCATATCGAGCATTTAAGATTTGCTAGAAAGATGAAAGAGTAAAGCTAAGCGGTGCGTTTGCATACTTTCTCAACTTTATTTCCTCGTTATTCCAGCGTACAATGTAACTTCAGCATCTAAGACATTTTTTACCTTCTTCTCTCGTGGACCTTCTCCCATTTTTGCTTTTTTTCCTCTCTCTCTCTCTCTCTCTCTCTCTCTCTCTCTCTCTCTCTCTCTCTCTCTCTCTCTCTCTCTCTCTATATACTAGAGATCAAAAAAATTGAACTACTTA
>JAWWEN010000009.1:24660456-24697299 GCA_035582955.1 Sycophila texana
GCCAGAAAACAAAGAGGTCTTTTCAGAGGGCTGAAATTCCTGAGCGTTCGGTGCGCCATAAGAAGTTATCACTTCAATAACACACATCGGTCTGATGGCAAAAGGGCTTTTAAGGACTTTTTTCCAATTGCCAGGTCAATGAATTAACGTCGAGTCCGGGTAACCTCGAGAATGTCGTCGCTCGGTCTCCGAGGTCCAACGGTCGTAGCTATTCTCCTCTTCATTCGCCGTTTTCCTCCCCGAGTAGTTGTCCACTCGCCTCCGGGCCAGCATTTAAAATTCATATTTTCCGGACGCGACTGCACGAGGCACTCGCAAAAGCTTACGGCTGCCACGCAGTGTCTCTTGAATATCATTACCTCTGTTCTTCGCCGCCGAGATTTTTCCTTTCTTTCGGGGGGGAGGGCCTCCATTTCCGTCGTACCGCTTGAAACGACGTTTGCACTTTGCGCTCGCACACTGACTCCCCCCGGCCGTCTTTAGGCTCGAGTGCACTCGTGAAACGACTCTCTGCCTGCCGTGTCTGCGTCTATCGCGCGTAACAGGGGAGAATCGAGCGGTGGCTGGATAGACAGCCTCGAGAGCGGGAGCGCAAATGTTGGAAGGCGAGAGGAGACCGAGGAGAAGTTCAGTAGTGTCGGCCGGGGGGAGGGGGGCGTCGAATTGTAACTGGGTTGTTTACCACCCTCCGACCGAAGCTTTATTTTTTTTCTCTCTCTATCTCTCTTTCGCGTTGTCATTGGGAAAGTGCTCTTGTGAGAAAATTAGTTTTGTCCTCCATTAATTAGGAGATCTGCTTTTATCTCTTTCATTTCGGATGATTTACCTCTGGAATCGTCTCTTGGTATAACGGCTGCATGTTAGGAGGCTAATTATTCAGCTTGTATAGGTAATTTTTCTTTTCTGTAAACTGTGTTCTTTTATTCGCGGGATAATCTCGTTATCAACACTTTGAATAAGTTCAGAATAAGCTTCATGAAAATCAAACTATAAAAGAACAACTTCTTGACGTAATGTTTGCGCTCGGAGAATTTGTTCGAGAAACCTCCCCACTCCCGGACAACTTTCCTCTCTCATTGTGCTTACCCCCCGCAGTGTCAATAAGCTTCTACTTTTGTTGACATTTTTATTTTCAGCACGTAAATAGAATGAGTGAAGTTTCTGAAATTCCACTTGGGTTTCGTTAAAAGTATTTTTTAGTTTGGCAAACTTATTACTTTGATTGTACGTTTCCACGGATTTGTACAATTTTATTACTTTCCTGTGCATATATACATTCTTCGAGCCGCGATACTTTTATTCTCAAACTCGGAATAGTTTTTATTCATAAATTTGCCAATAAATATTTTTAAATCTCGAATTTTAAATCGTGATATAAATTTCGTATCAGGTCATACGACAAATACGGCTTTTGAATAATAGTGTAACTCAGAGCGTTATCAATTTTTTTGCGCACTACTACGCTTAAGCTTGCGATTTATGTTTTCGTTTTTAATCCATTTGTATCGAAAAAAAAGTAATTAATTTGAAAAAAAAAATATAGTTCGTATATATTTTATAAAATCTGCAAACCATTTTTGGGAAATTGATGTTCTTTATTGTCGAAAAAAATTCTAGCTCGCAAATCATAATTTGCTGCAACCGAGCATTAATAATTCCGTGACTCCCACCGCGAGTTTAAAAGCGCGCCAGAGGCAAATTTTCATTAGCCGTGCACATCTAATGCAAAAAGGTTCTATACCCTCTCGGCGCTCAAGCTTGAAACCTATCGACGATGCCGTGGGTGAGAAAGGTAGTGCCTCGCTAACGCGAGCTTCTTACACTGTAACGAGCTCCCTACAGCAAATTTTCATTTTAATATTAACCCACCGACGACTTTCGCTCGAAGTAGTAATAATGGCAAAGGCTTCAGATAAATCATGCAAAAAGTATTTTTTCGAAACGATAAATATTCCTCGCGAAATACCGAGAAAAATAACTGTAAACCGTGCCAGTGAAAATGCTCGGCTTTAGTCAGACGTAACTCGTTTCTTTGTGAATAATTATGATGAAAAAAATGAACGAAATAATAAAGTGACTTATAATTGCAGGTGGAGCGGTAATAACGAACGCCCCATCGAACACGACGAAGCAGGAGGGCGAGACTGTCGTATTTCCTTGCGAAGCGAAGGCACTTCCAGGTAACGTGACGGTGCGTTGGTATCGCGAGGGCGCCCCGATCTCGGAGGTCTCCGAGCTCAGCAGCCGCGCTACTGTCAAGATGGACGGCAGCCTCGTTATCGATCCCGTGAGCTCCAACAACTCCGGCATGTACCTGTGCGAAGTGACCAACGGCATCGGAGAGCCTCAGACTGCCAGCGCCTACTTAAACGTCGAGTGTAAGCATTTGACAGTACCGTGGCATTCCTTAACTATAAAAAGGGCTCGACTCTAATCGAATTTCCTCCAACGGCAGACCCAGCGAAGGTGGCGATCAGTCCGCCCACCCAGTTCCTTCCTTTCCGCATGGCCGGTGTCGTCCACTGCTACATAAGTGCGAATCCGCCGCTGCAGTACGTTACCTGGACGAAGGACCAGCGCCTGCTGGAGCCCTACCAGGCGAACGACATTGTGGTCATGACGAACGGCTCGCTGCTGTTCACGCGGGTAAACGAGAAGCACCAGGGCAAGTACACCTGCACGCCTTACAATGCCCACGGAACGCAGGGTAGCTCGGCGACTATGGACGTCATTGTGCGCAATCCTCCGCTCTTCACCATCGATCCTCAACCCATGTATCAGCGTAAGGTTGGCGAGACCGTCGAGATGCATTGCGACGCACAGGAGGCTGACGGTACCCAGAAACCGGTCATTACGTGGCAGAGGGTACGTTTCAATAACTATTCAAAAAATCTAATTGCTATACTGTTAAATCTTTTTAGTTATTCGATACAAAGATTTATTGCTGAAATAAACTCGACGAGCGTGACGAATTTGTCGTTTAAGTAAACAATGTGTAGTCACTCATATTCAAAAAAAGAAAAACTAAGAATTACCGTTTGAAATAGCTGCATGAATTGAATCTATTTCGAAACGCGTCCTTGCATAATATTCCAATTAATTTGTAGATGCGCTCGATTTCATTGCGAAATTGAAGTAAACGAACCGAAAAGCCCGAACCTGCAATTTGCGATCAAATATTTAATTCAACGAGGGTAGGAAGGTCGTAAATATTTGTGGCGAAGCTAGAGATCGATCCATAGAATTCGGTTTTATTTGCGGACACCGGCCTCGAATTCACAAAACAAAGCGCATTCAGCACAAATGCCGGTATATCGAGCCTCCCCTTTAGCCTCGCTCCACTTAGCGAACGTCACAGTCGCAAATATTTCCGAAGCCACTTGCTGAATTGCTTTCCGCTGGAAATTTACAGAAGGACGGTGCGAAGCTGCCGCGGGGCCGGGCGAAGATCGTAGGGGGTAACCTGACGATCGAGAACCTGCAGCGCTCCGATTTTGGGGCGTACCAGTGCGTCGCGGCGAACGAGGTGGCGACCATCGTCAAGTCGACGCAGCTGATCATCGAGGGTACCCAGCCTCATGCACCTCACAACGTCAGCGGCATCCCCGGCGAATTCCGTGTCACACTGTCCTGGCTACCTGGTTACTCCGGTGGACCTGATTATAAGCAGGACTACACTATATGGTGAGTTGTATCTTGCTTTTTGGATAATAAATTCAATTGATTAAAATTCAACACTCAAATTAAATATTGCAGGTACCGAGAGGAAGGAGCTCAAGAATGGAAAACTATCCCTGTGACGCCTTCCGGTAGCACAACTGTCACGATAGGCAGGCTAAAGTCCGGAACAAATCACGAATTCCAAGTCGTTGGCAAAAATGCTCTGGGCGAGGGAATGTCTAGTGATCCTATCGTTGTTAAAACTTTAGGTAAAGTATTATAATCCTTTTATTTTTTTTAAAGCCTTATGAATGCTGTTATTAATGGTATGTTAATTAAACGCAGATGTTGGGTTAGAAAGAGTGCCAACATCATCATCCACTTCGGGTAATCAACCAGCAGCTTCAGCCGCAGACCAAAAAGATGGTGAGTTAAAATAACTTTTAAATTAGTTTATTACCCTTTTCATACTAAAGTTTATTGCAGCAGTCTTGTTTAGAATAAATTTACAATTTTTGCAGTGCAATAGAAAAGCCTTTGAAATTCTCGAAAATGTACTACTAAACTAAGAAATAAATCTAACGACGTTGGATAAAACCTAAAAACCAAACTGAGTGATTACCGAATAAAAAAAGAATAAAAAGTCGAATGTAAAATGTTAAATCGAGAGCCGAGGTTGTCCGAGTAAAAAAGAAAGTTAACGCTAAACTAAAATACACTTCGCATAGCGGATGGCATAAAACGCGAAGCGTGTTACGTTTCTTACGCTCGCGCGCGCGAGAATTTAGTTTGTAAAATTCACAGGCGCGCTTTTAAAAGCACCCCGCCGGAAGCCGAAAGTTCGAAAGTTCGAAAAAGCTCGCCTCAGCCGTCGGAGCTCCGTCGGCGGAATTTCTTCTATCCCGTCGCGATGTATCGTATCGGCAAACCCATCGAACTATTCGCTCCACTTCCGCTTTTATTTCCTCTTCCCAAATTCGTCGCTTCATTGCACGACATTTGTACACAATGACATTCTCTGTATCTTTTTACCCCGCATTTCGTTTTTTTCTTTCTTTTTTTTTTAACTCCCTTTATTCCGCTATTCTTCGTTGCTGCTTTTGACGATTTCCTGTCGCTTCATTTCATCCGTTTTATCTAATTCTTTACTAAAAAAAATATACCATCAAATTGTTCAAAACCTGTCTCATTGTCTTATTTTCTCAATCGACAGTTTCTAGAAAAGAAGATTCTCGTATATTTTCTCGATTTATTGCAAATGAGATTTTAGTTTTTATTGCGAATTACAAAAGTTCCATTGGAATACGACAAAAGTAATTAAATCGAATGGTTAATCCAATCGAATTTTTCCTCCTGAAAGTGGTACCATTCCAACAAAACGTTCTATCTAACGGCATTAAAGGGCTCTTTATTGCAATAGTCATTACCGTGGGCATATAGGGTAATCCATGAGCGACCGTACTGTGGAAGAAAAAAAAACTCCGAAAATGCAAATAACCAAAAAAAAAGCTGCGGGCACGCGGGAAAGAAACGTAGGGCAAAAGAAGTTGGAAAAAAGGAGAAGCGAAAACGATATTTGGTATAGGAGAAAGTTGAAAAAAGAGCGAACGTACTCGATAGTGGAGGTGCGGGAAAAATACAGAGGAGAGGAAGAGAGAGAGGAAGTGAGCAATGAACTTAATCTACTTAACCCCTCGCGACCAATCTAATGCGGGGAGCGAGAGAGAACGGAATCGCGAACCGGGTAAAAAGGAAGAGAGAGTCCGGAAAGAGTGAAAAAAGTGGAAAGGGGGCTCATACATTTTAAACGAGCCAAAATGACGATAACAATCCCGTCGCTAATTTTGATACCGTTGAATCCGCGCCAGTCAGCAGAAATCAGTTTACCCCGGCAGCCGGAACCTCGTTATCCCGTCACTTTCCTTCTCAGTGTCTTTCATTCTTCTCCTCATTACATTTTGACGTGCTTATATAAATTTTTTTTTTGGAAAAAAAGATCGGGAATTTTTTTAATTATTTTGACTTCGTTAGTCGCAAACAATATTTGTTAAAATCGTTCAACCGAAACTCGCGGCAGTCAACGCTTTTTGGCTCGCCGAATGTACCGCCCGTATAGCCGCGCTCGCCACCGTCATCGGCAAATTCTCCGCGGTATGAAGAAGGGGGAAAAATCAATTTGCTCTTTGCCCGAAATTCCAGAGGCGTTTGCACGCCTCTACGTCGCGCCCCTTCTGCCCCCCCCCCCCCCACCTCTCTCTATCTCTCCCTTGCTATTTTGCTGAATACGTCAATTTTTTACATTAATTAATGAATTTATCGAGCACCGGCGCACAATGCACTCCCTGTCATTTTCAACAGATTAAAATGTTAATCGAAAAATGGTGGCCGCTCATAAATTTCAATCGTGTAATGGAATGATAATTTAAGTACGCGGTCAATACAATCAAACTATTTATTCGGTCGATAAATTTCATCTTAAATGAACGTTGATTTTAAATTCCTTCGCGTGAAAATTATCTAAGTTAATTAATTTCGATAAATATATTCAGCGCACAATGCATTGAAAAAGCAACTCAGATTAATTAAAATTTCACAACGAAATAACAACCAAATTATTAAAATAGAATATTTTAACGTGTACCTCAACATAATGAAAGCTCAGAACAATTATTAATCAAGCTTTTACATATTTGCAGCGATTAAAGGCGAATGACTTTTTTGATTTGCTTTTTTATACCTAATCTTCGCTTTGTAATAGCATGAATTTTATAACGCTAACTTTTTGATTTAAATTTTTACATTTTCATAAAAAAAAAATCCATTTTCATCATGCAAATTAGTGTATTTTTTAAAACATTTTCATTCATACTTGTCTAGATTATTCATGCAAATATAAAATTACATTCATTTCATTACAATTTCCATTAAATAGTAAATGACAAGTCAGTATTCGTATATCATCTTAAATTAAAATATTCATATATTTTTATCATTATTTCGTGGCTTCATGAAATGTTATCGCATATCATCATCATTTATTGACTGCTTAAACATTTTCATTAAAAGTAGAAGTAGAGTATATTTTGGCTTTATAAGTTGAGTTATAGTACGTTTATTTAATGTTTATAATTGCTCAATTTTCAAATTCAGATAAAAAGATTACGATAAATAAAAAATTAAAGTTTCAAAATCATTAAAAGATAATATTTTTTACAAAAAGGCAGTACTTCACATAAAAGTGATGAATTTAATTTTTTAATTTAAATGTGTTTTTTTTTTTAATTTTATTGTACTCCAAAATGATTCTTTTTATACCTTGAGAATTTATTAGATTATTTTGAAAAAAAATAATAATTTTAGTTATTTTAAATACTACTTATTTGACAGAAAAAATATTAAATATTAAAAATAAATGATTTTTATTAAAATGTGATTTGTAAAATATCACTTAAACTCTTTTACATTGATGAATATAATCTGAATTCTGAAAAATTTGAGCAATATAAACTTAAAATATCGCTATAGCTTCACCTTATGAGTAACTTTAGCTCAAACGTAAAAATGTGCTTGTTTACGTTATAATTGCTTAATGAAACAATAAATGCAATGATTATTTTGTAATTACTCAAATTTTTTTTTCGTTAAGCAAGTATAACATGAAGAACTATATTTTTACAGGTGGGCTAGAGTTACCCTTAAAGGAGAAAGTTAATTCCAATGACAGTAGGTATTCGAATTTTGAAAAGGATCCAATACTATTAAGAATCTAAACGCTGGCGTGTTTAATTGCAGTGCCGCGACCGGGACCTCCGAGAAATATATCAGTAACAGAATTAAGTAATGGTTTCCTCATAACATGGATGCCTCCACTCGAGAAGAGTCATCTTGTTAAATTTTACACGATTAACGTCAAAACTGATGGTCCTTGGAAGACCCTCAACAAAGGACAAATCCGACCAGAAGATACGAGTTATTTAAGTAAGTTCTCTTCCATTAAACATTAAATAACGCAATCAAAATAAAAAATGATACTTTAACGTAAATGTTATGAATTTCAGTGAAAAATCTGGTCGGCGGTAGGACGTATTACTTTGTAGTATTCGCTAATTCGACGGACAGTGCAGGCGTGAGCGACCAGATAAAGTACTCGGTGCCGGCGCGTGTCAAGCACAAGGCCATAACCGCTGGTGTAGTCGGAGGAATCCTCTTTTTCATCGTTGCAATTATCCTTAGCATCTGCGCGGTCAAGATCTGCAATAAGAGGAAACGACGAAAACAGGAGAAAGGTAAGTTCACCAGTCGATCCTCTCTGTAATGAGTCATTAGACTACTTAACCTTTGAGCCTATAAGCTTGCCCTTAGATACGAAAAAACGACCGAACGTGCGTCAGCCCACTCCTGGAATGTCTGAGACCCCATTTAACTAATTTCTTTTAATATTTTAGAACTGCTTTCAGCGTACAACATGGTGGCCTGCCGGGTAACAGACGCCCGAAATGGCGCAGGGCAGGGGCCCCAGGGAACAGTGCCTTTGAAAAAGTGAGTTTCTCACCTTCTCATCTTAATCTTACTAAACTAAGAAACGTAACTATAAGGACGACCATTAAGATATCGCGCACTCCAACTCTGAGAGTACTGTACGATAAGTTATTAGTTGGATAAGATCGTACTTGCATTCTCTTCTTGTATTCTTTGAAAGCCAGTTTTGTAAGTTTACTGAATTTCTGCTGATAAATGTGATTGAAAAAAGTCATTTTAAAACCGTTTATTTAATAGGATTTTAAATGTTACTACAATTTACTAATGCGATTATGGTCTTCAATTTGTAAAAGTAATAGGGTATAGCTTAAAGGCTTAGGGTTTAAAAACTAACAGATAGGAAAAGAAAGCACCACAGCATTTGTTTTATCTTTCACAAATTTTCATAGAATTAAAATTGAAACTAAAAAATCTAACATATCTAGATTAAAGAAGGTAAAAGAACGTTATACGCTTCATTAGCTTTACAAAGATTCTTATAGTTCTTTAACCTTCTTGGCTATATATCCAAAAATATTAGATTAGTCTTATTATTAACCGTAAGTGAGGAGAACTACTAACTGAAACCGCAGAGGTATTTTGGACGAAGACGCAAATTTTTCACACAAAAATGTCAGAGAAGTAGTAGATAGATATACTATTAAAACAAATTCAAGAATCTGTAAAAATAACAGTGAATTTTTCTCTATTCTTTATTAAATTAACGTTTAGTATATTAAGCAATGTCGTATTGAAAAGTCTCTGTGTATAGACTTGAGATGTACTGATATTGTTTCAAAAGTAATAATGTGCTTTAAAATGAAAAAATGTCAAAAATTTATGTGCAAATAATTGAATTAAAGATATTTGCTTTACTAAACTGATAGTTGATTTAATTACCTTTCTTGGTAACGCATTTACATTCTTTCAATTATCTTAAATTTGTTTTTCAATAGTAAAACTTTTCAGTGAACATTTCTACATAACATTTTACTGACAAACGACTATACTGTCATATATCACCCAAAGTGTCATTGCTTCACATTTTTAATGGAAAATACGGATTCCAAGTCAGCGAGAAAGTTGCACCATTAAAGATACACATTCAAGTGGTCAAATTATAATTTTCGTACGGCATCCAAAAGTCCACAATACGACTGCAGTGATGCCTATTCTGGATTACGACATTTTTTTTCTTAATTCTTTTTATTTTACAATTTGATGGCGTGACTTTCCTTACAGACCGGAAAAAGTCTTTAGTTAATTTTGGTTTGGTTTTTATCTTCTTAAGAGCCAGTAAAGATTTTCGACACTTTTTTCGTTCTTTCATAGAAAATTTGATTTGGTTTTTTATTTTTCTTTCAATCACTTTACATTCGTCCCCATTATTTTGTAAATAAGTTTCTTTTTATTTTCATTGTCATTCTTCCACAATGATTTGTTAGTTCTACATCTGGATCTTAAGAAGTTTTATGCGATTAGAATATATCGGTCGTGCAGCTGAGGTCGAAGGATTTTCTAACACCACCCTTCATGCTTTACTTTCACCCTCCTTCGTCCTCGCTGCAGGCACGTAGGACTTTGAATGTCGAGCAGCCGCGATCATTCGTGAGAATTGCTGAAACTACTCAATCGTCACGCGCAAGATACATTATTCGTCATGTCTTTTTGTCGCACGTGAAATATCCAGAACGGGCTGTACGGTTCAGTTGAACAATTTTTTACATTTGATTGTATAATGCGAGTCATTCGTTAAAAGCACTTCACGACAAATCACATGTTCAAATTCTCGTTTGCATTCACAATGTATATAAATCATTAACGAATTTTATATGACATTAATTTTTCATTCTTCAATCTTAATTCAAATTATACAATCAAACTATTTCATAAGATTTTAACATATCATCTGATTAGGATGTCAGGCTCAGATTAATTTTTTTGAAAAAAAAATACGAGACTAATAAGAGTTAAAACTTGACGATGAATCATCATTTAGTTGATCTTTTACTGTCTTATTAATACTTTTTTTTTATTAACACAGATGTTTCTATAATAATCAAGTTGTATGAAATACTTTTTTATTCCAATTAATTATGATTTAAAATTAAGTTTAATTAATTTGATTCTAAAGATTTTATTCATAGCTGCTTTTAAACGATTGAGTTGACTATGGTTTTTCGCTGTCGCGGTCAAAATGAAGAATTGGCAAGAAAGCCAAATGTCGGAAAGTTTTGACTCGAATAAAAAAAAATGCTAGAAAAAAAATATTGGATGACACTACGTGGTGTCATTTTTGCCCTTGTGTGTTCCGTAGGTCGACAAACTTAAACGCTTGCGGCGAGTCAGTGTCGACGCTGACCCGTTGCAGCCCGTTGAATCCGCAACCACCACAACCTCTTCATCAACCACTTCCTACGCAAGTAACCCCCGCCACCACTGCCACCTCGGAGCCGGTCCACGATCAGCCGGTACCCCCGAATCGTGATCGTGATCATCACTCACTCCATCTCGAAAATCGGGAATTCGAGAGCGTGTTTATCATAGAGAGGCGGAACAGTAAGCCCAACATCCGCTAAAGAGCCGCTAATAACCAGACCAGATCATGTACGAAATGTATTTAAACGAATAAGAGCCAGTCAGTAACGCTAAAACCAGTCCCAGATCGCAAATAAACGAAACTATTGCACCGTCGACCGGCCGAGTCGGATGTCGGCTGTCGGATCTAGATAAAAAGAAAATAATTAAGAAAATACACACACGCACTTGGGAAAAAAGCGACGTTTGTTAACAGAGGGAGACTGAAGCAGGCCCACGACAAATTGTTACTGTATATTACTGCTACTACTTAATTAACAAATTTTATTACCACTGTGACCGCCTATTACTATAACGAGAGAACGAATGAGAGAATAAGTGATTGGTGCAAATGCGAGTCTGCCGTCTCTCCGCTCAGCAACGTTACCTGCTAGGACTATTAATCTACTTTTATTATCGCAAAAGAAACACAATCCAATGAAAAATAAACAATAACGAAATAATAATGATCCGAAACGAAATAACTGCTACTGCTCTATCGTCATCACGTACCACCTACCTACTATCTGCCGCTATTTAGGATGATTGTCATGAATAAACTATAGATGAGATGTCTATATTCAGGCAAAACAGCAATAGGACTATCACTAGTTCATCCAGTTAGTACCTTACTAACCGAGGCGGATTAGGGAGTACATAGATACATGCCATTCAACATCATCATTCACAGCGAAAGAGTAGATAATCTTTCTTTATTTTTCAACCTTCATTTCTTCATTTTTTTCTTTCATTGTCTTTCTTCTTACTGACTTACGTTTTAACTACGCTGTGCATTTAACCAATAGAAATGCTTTTTATTCAGAGGTCGACTAACACTTTTCAGCATGACGTATATTTTCTAAATAATACAGTATCACATTCATTAATTAACAGTTTTTTAAAATGACAGTCAATTCTCAAAAGGAGTTATGCATGTAATAAAACAAATGCTTTCTAAAGTCCTGTTTGTGGTTAATACAGTTCTTGTCTTTTGATTCTTCTTAAATATTTTAATCATAAATAAATTATTAATAATTTTAATCTCTAACGATATCTTGCCACTTTACGTAGACGCGACCTCTGATTTAATAAGTGTCGTGATTAGAATTTTTATCTTTAAGAATAATAAGACCTTTTATTTAAATTTAGCCTTAGTTTATGTTCGTAATATATTTGATACCGATGCTGGTGCTTAATTCGTAGAGGATATTATATTATTGTAAAACTGTTTAGAATACCTTTTGAAAGTGTTTTAAACTTTTCGTTAAAACGTTAGAACTTGTTTAGTGATTTAAAAGCTTTTTTTTTATTTTGGTACTTTAAATTCAAATTTTACTTTCGGTTATTTTCAGTTTCTTAGTACTCGAAGATTCATATAACACATAAACACAGAAAAATACGAAGTAGGTGCAAACAATATTATCTCGCGTTAAGTGTTTGCAAATAATAGCCTTATCAAGATATACAATATTCCACTTTTTTCACTTTCCACACTTTTAGTAAAATGTCACTGTTATATTAAATTAAGAATTAAAAAAATTTTTGGAGAATGAGTTTTTAGTATCCTAAAGTGCACCATTCACCTATAGGCATGTTTTTTAAATTATCACAAATTAGTTTATTCTCACATCTATAAATGAATAATTTAATAATTTATTAATGGGAACTAAAAACTTATTGTGAGTATTTATTTTTGCTAGAGTTCTTGCAAATACTCTTTTGTACACAGAAATAATCAATTTTTTGTTTGAAACATTTAAAAAACAGGCTTAATAATTATTTAACAAGTAAATTATTGTTTTCAAGTACAAATGACTGAACTGGCAAAATCCAATCTATTTGCTCCCTAAGTACACCGTCCCTAGAAGTAAAGTTCGATTAATTAGAATTACATTTATTATTATCACTACTATTGTTTCTGTGAATGTAATCGTTGTGTTACATACTTCTCTCTACCCCTTTCCTTGCTGCCGGACTCGAAGGAGGAAAAAAGGTGACGACATTTGGAGCACCTAAAATTCACGATTGCTATTTGATATTAAATATATTTTATGAAAATATGGAATGATGAGTAACGATCAAAAACTTAATTTGCTATGAAATTTTGTTTAAAAATAACGAACAAAAGATTGGAATTGAATATTAAGTGGAAAAAGTTTTCTGACAAATGAAAATCCACGTTCACTTCCACTTCACGCACCCGGCAAGAAACCCACTCACACTTAATTATCTGTGTCTCGCACCGGAATGTGCATGTGCATGTCTTATTTTTAGCTTATTATTTAACTTATTAATTTATTTATAGAAATAGAGCATTAAAGAAAATTCTTTCGTTTTTTGTTATAAATAAATTTCGTTGCCATATTAAACGATTGTTGCATGTTATCGTTGTATTTTCACCAATAGGAAGTTTACGGATGAAACACTCTGCAATATTATGCTATAATAATTGAATGGTCCTTGATAAAGATGTTTGTTTAAATCTGGTTAAAAAATTTGCATAAAAAAGTGATATAAAAATCCGTAAACCTTCTGGTGAGTGTAGCGCAATGAAAAAGATAATAAAAGTAACCGGTTTTGTTCGCTGGTTCAGATCTAGAAAAAGCCGAGTACCAGGTCTGAGGCTTCTTCGCGAGATCGTGAGCCCGGCGAGTCCGGACCTGGCGCGGCGCTGCCGACCCCTGGGCAAGATTTCTCGCGCGGCCGACGGGCGCTTCGTCATCGCCGACTCGGTCCTGTCCTCGGCCAACAACAGCATCCTCGATGCCTCGAGCAGCGACGACGGCGGCTTCCTGCCCAAGCAGCAGCAGCAGCAGCAGCAGCAGCAGCGCCTCAAGTCCTCCTGGCGGCGGCCCCTCGTCGGCACCAGCCAGCTGAGCCTGCGCTCCGAGGGCAGCGGCCTCTCCCTCGGGCCCCAGCCCCCCGCCGCTCCCGCGGCCCAGCCGCTCGCCGGCGTCTGCGCCATCAGCTCGCCGCGCTTCCTCGCCAGCTCGCCCAGCCAGCTCGGCGCGCAGGCGGCGCCCTGGGCCTCGGCCGTCTACCTCAGCGACCTGAGCTCCGTGCGCCCCGGCAACTCCTCGGGCTTCCCCACGCCCCCCAGCTACCTGCAGCTGCGCACCGTCCACCAGCGCTACAGCCAGGAGCTGCCCTCCCTCAAGGCCATCCACGCGGAGTCCCAACGCTTCATGCCCGTCCAGCCGCTGGCCACCTCCTCGCCGCCCCAGCCGGCCGGCCGGCCCCGCGCCCGGCTGCCCCCGCGGCACGCGCGCCACGCCCGCTCCGCCCCCGAGCTCGCCGCCTCGCCCGACCTCGAGACCTCGCCCGAGAGCCGCTCCAGCAGCTCCGGCTTCGGCAGCAAGAACACCTCGCAGCAGAACCAGAGCTCCCGCAGCGGCAGCACAGTGGCCGAGTGGCGGCCGCCCCCGTACCGGCCGCCCCCGCCGCCCCTCTCCATCGGCCGCTGGCTGGAGCTGCAGGAGCAGTTGCGCGAGCAGCCGCACAAGCCGCCGCCGCCCCCGCCGGTGGCCCAGGCGCAGCACAGCCTCGGCAACCTGGACGCGGGCAGCGTCGACGGCCACTACGAGTTCGACCCGGTCTCCTGCACGCCCACGCCGACCTCGGCCTCGACGCCGACGCGCGAGGAGCGCCCGCCGGTGCACCAGATGCACCACCCGCTGCACCACCAGCTGCCGCAGATCCACCAGGTGCACACGGCCCAGCAGAGCCAGCAGCAGCCGGCCTCGCAGCGCTACTCGCGCGAGAACATCGAGGCGAGGGTGCAGGCGATGAAGGCCGAGTTCCACCAGTTCAGGCAGCGGCAGGCGCGTCGCCGGCAGAGTACGCACCTCGAGAGCGCCTGCTGAGCCCCGGAGCGAGAGACTCCCTCTTCTTCATCCTGTGCAAAAGTGAACTGGAGAATCATGTCCGTCCGCGAGAGCCGCGACTTGTTCGCGCGTTCGCGGCTGCACCTGCCACGCACACTTACCTACTTTCTCTCTTTCTTTCTCTCTCTCTTTCCCCTCTCTCTCTCTCTCTCTCTCTCTCTCTCTCTCTCTCTCTCTATCTCTCACAGTAACACTAAGCAAACGAACAGAAATGTATTGCGGAAAACGGCCGCCGGACCGAGGCTGATTAAGAGAAAATACTCCAAAGATACTGTACCACGTACGTGCTCTATACCTTGTAAAAGAAAACGAAAAGTAAAAAACCACGTTTAACCCTAATCGTAAATTGTAAGTAACTATTAATGAACAAGAGTAATAAGAGACGAGGAAAACGACGGCCATGCACAATTGGCGGGATTATTAAATAAGTATATAAGAAAAACGATAAAAAAAAATAATGACACACCGAGAAACAGACACACACCTTAAACATACAATACGTCACAATCAAGTAATTAAATTAAAATGAAAAAGTATTAAGAGAAAATAAAAAAAAAAATAAAATAAATAAATGATGAGCAATGGACTCGAAACGTGATATTAGGCCGAAGCTTGCCTCGAGATTGCTTAAGGACTCACTCGTACTGCACTGCCTGTTTAGGGTTTCGCTAGCGACCCAACATATTATCGGCACAATAATTTTTCTTAAGCAATGTAAAACAAAAGGAGAACATTTAAGTATTAAGCGGCTATAAAACGACGAAACGACGAGTCGGGAGATGAGGAGGGGATTGGGGGTAGGGGGAGGGAGCGAAACTCATTTTATCGGGGGAAGGCGCGAGAGGTAGTGCAAAGAGTGTGAGGAGACGCGCGCGAGGTCAATTTCCCTACTAAATAAAAGTTATACGCGAGGTCTTGGAAAAAGATGATTTGCGAGAGCCGACGAAAGAGCGAAGAGTGAGATTAACAAAAAAAAAAATTATATTAAACGCGTTACGGAGCTCTTACAAAGTGTCACGCGACAAGGATCCGCCAGCGTGAGCCTACACTCGAGCCACTCGGGGATATACTTTTACTTTTCTTTTTATAGTACAAATGTATTATTTATATTTAAGCTAAATACCTTTGATAGATCGTTAGTACAAGTATAATTAGCGAAGGCTCTACTCACGATTCAACTATACACTTCGGCGAAAAAGAGGATATTAAAACAAGAGGAGACAAACGCGAGTTCTGCTGACTGTGTAGTGTTACGATAACGCATAAGTTGCATAACGAGCAGACGAAGAGAAAACGAATAAATTGCGACCGAGCGAGAGTGAGACGCGACTGAATGAGTGAGAGAACGAGATGTAGAATGACAAAGAGCAATTATAGTAAATAAATGAGGAATAAAAAATTATTAAAAATTGAGGTGACGCAAAGAGTACCAATATTCTAAAGTAATTCTAATAATTGAATTAAAAAATTTGATAATTGTAAATCATAACGATGTAGTGTGTAGTATTATTATTAATCGACATTATTGAATATGGACTCATGGATTAAAAAAGAAAAAGAAGCAGAAAATTGGAAATCGACAAAACGAACTTGTGTTTTTACGAAAATTAATAAGGCCGTGAATGGAAAGTTGCCCGTTGCTGTTGTATCATATTAATTATTAAAAGTACGGATAAAAGGAATCGTTGAAAAAAAAATCGGTGTCGTTTGTTTCGGATAGCATAACGGAGCTTAATTAGGAGCCGCGACGAAGGAAGGACGAAGCTTGCGAGCGATTATCGAACGAGCCGCTTGGTCGCTTTGAATTTCGTTATTTTTTTATAATTTGGTTCGAAAAAAGAAGAATAGTACTTTAATCTGCGGACTCCGTTCTTCCTTCCGAGCGACAAGAATTTCTCGATAAATCGCAGGCGGACAAAAAAGAAAGAAGATCGAGTTAAGATATCGCGTCGAAGAAACGTGACAAACGCAGCCAGGAAAGCCAGGAAGGGGTGAACGTACGTAACTCTGATCGACGACCGTTGCTTCCTCTTCGAGCAAGTACAACCATCGTGACGCGACTTTTCCCAATATGTATGGATCGCCAGTTGAATACCATGGAAGATAACGGAAAGTCACGCTGCGGTAGTTTCTCGTTGCTTTCCTTATATTAGGTAATCGATAAGCGTACATTAAATAAGAAGATGTAGATATATCATAGTTAGATACAACGATCTCAAAGACGACGCATGTGTTTCGCTACAGAAGTTTATGAAAAAACAAGTGAAAAAATATAAATATAAAAAAAAATGACACAAAAACTTATTGGTCACCTTATTAAGCGTACTATACATATTTACACCGAAAGCACGTAAAGAAACGCATTAATATCGAAAATTAATGCTGAGAGCAATTATATGGTTGAATCGTGAATATTTTGTGACGATCCTCGTTAACGACGCACACTTATTTGCCCATTTGCATTTGTTTATCGCGTTCCTCACGAAATTCTCTTTTACATATTTTGTATAATTGTTTTATTTCGTGCGCACATTTTCGCGCGTCCATATGTGAGAGACGTTTTGTGATTATAATGTGAGGTCGATTGTGTAAGAAATTTATGTAAAATTTATATAACCTGTTTCATAAAAAATGCGAGATGTGTTAAAGAAGTAATGGTTAAAATTAATAAATACGATTAGTTCTCTACGTAAAACGAAAGTATCACATTCCTTTTTTGTGTTTTAAACAGTAATGTAATTTCCAAAAGATTTTTTAAAGAACTTGAAAAAAAAATTTAACATCTGAACAGATTTAATAAAACATTCTTTAATAAAATAAATAAACACATTTGTTTGTTCAAACTAAAGTTTAACAAAAGTTATTAAAATAAAAGTTTTATCGCTTCGTTACCTGCATGAAGAAAAATGTTATAAACTTTGCAACATTTAAACTTATTAAAAAAAAATTAAATTCCGAATAAAACTATAATTTAATAACTTATTGCATGCTTTCAATGGCTATTGTTGATTATAAAAAAAAAAAATTTTGCTATAAAAAATGTCTTGTACAAAAAAAAAAAACAGATCCAGTAACAGTAATTTTATTAATTACGAACACAATTTTAAAATTTTACCAGTCAACTAGAAACCTTGGGATTGCTGTAAAAAAACGTTTGCTACCTTGTTTTGTACCGAGAGAATTAAAGCAAAAAAGTCCTTAGCATTAATAAAAAAAATAAATAAAATAAAAATAATTATCAACGTATAACTTTAACTTGGCTCAAACGAATTTTTGTACGAGGTTGTACAAATTTCTTACACAAACGATTCATGAATTCTCGAATCCGCAGCTAATCTTGGAACGATCGTCCTATGCGCACACAACTGCACACACGCATAAGTTATTCACTAATCACACAAGAGGACGAAAAAAGTAGCGCGACGAACGACTTTTGTCGACGTTGAGATTTGCGAACGAGGTGCCGCGTCACATCGGCAGTCGCGAAGCGGGCCGCGTCGCGCTTCCGCTTTTTTAAATCGTGTTTTAGTCCATGTGATAAAAACAAATAGTCGCCCTTTGATAAAAAAAAATAATGAAAAACGAAACAGCTGAATTTTTCTACGCGACAGCTGTTCGTATAGAGGACGTGTTCCGATGAGCGCAAGGGACGAACAAAAAGTAAAGCATTAAATAGTTAAATAAACGTTTTAAAAGATTTAAACAAAAAAAAAAGTATATACATAAGATGAAGCCTTCCGTGGAAACGAGAGACTGCGCGCGGAAGCGAGCCAGCTGCGCCCCATCCGACGGAGGACGACCACCGACCAAAGCGCCCGATGCGACGATGTGTCGCGGTACCACGGCCGAATCTCGAGGAACGAGCGCGTTTACAGGACGTTTTTTGTAAAAAAAAAAAAATAACTTACAAATAAAAATTCGAAGAACCGAATGCGATTTTTTCCAAGCGCCACCGGCGCGCCCTGTATTAAAAAAGGACGAGACACGAAGTACCGTCGTTACGAAGCCCGCTGGACTACTTGCCCATTGAGTACAAGTTTAATTTTAGTTTTTAACATGATAACTGTAGCGTTTACTCGACCGGCGCATCTTTTGACCCCGGAGAGCGTTGCGTTCCCCGGTACATAAGCATATTTATTTATACGTAAAGACGTTGCGCGTCTTTGTAATCGAAAAAAACTGCGAATCTCATTAATTTTCCTCGCTAGAGACACAAGTCTTTTTTTTTGTATGGTATATAGCGTATTATTTTTTACGACATTCACGTACATACACACATACTCATTCATATGCGAGTCCGTCAGGCATCACCTGAGCGATCTGAGCAAAAAACGCCTTTTGCACCGTCGTATGTTTGTAATTTTCACTTCACATTTTGTTTCATGAATAATGTGTAAAGATCGAAATGCGCTCTATCTACTTTTTTTCATATTTTATTTCATCTGTCGTAAAACTTTTCCCCGGGATAGAGATGAATGAAAAATCGTTGCCCCGTTATTATCGACTATGCTTTCTCGCTACTCCGAGAACTCCAAGACGTACTAACTTAGGACGAATTGTAGACGATTTATTATTAAATAAAATAAAAAAAAGAACGGTCATTTGAAATGATCTTGGTTTTTTCTTTCAACCTTACATCTCTTAGAAAGTAAGTTTATTTATTAGTTAATTTTTATTTTATTAATTGAGTCACTTTATTATGAATTCATTAATTAAAAAAATTGAATTTCTTTTACTTCTTATTTTGTTTCTTGTTTTATTTTATAATTTATAGTACCTAATTATGTGCACAACTGACAATTTCCGTGAGAAAAACTTTTAATGAAAAATGTACTGCGCCGCTTTGCGCAAGTCGTCTGAAATGTCGATTAATGCAAATTACCACAATTTCCCTGATTTCGCTCGTCTAAAACAAGCGTTAGTTAGATAAAACCAGAGTAGAGCGACAATAGTGCTTGAAATTCGAGTAATTTCCATTATTCTTTTAAGACAAAGTATTATATTTTCCATTTTCCACAAAAATAAATTAGAAAAATAAATTTATGTACAAAATTAAATGTCAATTAATAATTTCATATCAATTATTTATATATTCTAATATTGTTATTAAAGTGAAAACAGTCTAAACTAATTTATTTTTTGTAAGAAAAAATTAATTTATCTTACATTTCCTATCAAACCAAATGAATAAAAAAATTTTAGAATCCGTACAGACGCTCAAAAAAAAAAAGATCTAAAAGTTGTAAAAGTCTGAAATAATTGTCGACTCGATTGGCCGATTAAACGATGCGTAACTGGAAACCTAAATTCTCGAACTGCACCTAGTCTAAATTGGTCAGTCCGCCATTGAAGCGCCGGTGTAAACAAATAGCCGTGCGCACCTACACGTCGCCCCTCAATTCGCACTATCTCCCGACAGCGAATCGTCGGCACGCGCACCACTTACGGAATCCCAAAAGCATCCGCGCGATTCCATGGAAAGTGGCGATCCAATGGTAATTTTAGTGGGTCAGCGCGCGGCGGCGCTCCCCTTCCTGCGTTGGCGCAGGTGCCGAATGCCGATGGCGATCGCGCGAAATTCCCGCCCGGCCGTACCCACACGAGCAGCTCTTCCCCGCAGCATTACGATTCCCGATGAGCCGCAGCAGCCGCCGGATCGCCGTCCACTCCGCCATTATCTCTCAACAGCGCGGCAAGGCTGCGTGGGCAGTCCAAGCTCCGATGCGTCAGGCGACGGATGTGACGTAATCTCGCTCTTGTGACTGCCGTCACATGGGCTCATCTGACGAACATCACATTTTTTTAGCTTTTCCAGGAAAGCAGGATTTTCCACTTTCTTTCAGGCGTACATTTGCAAATTTTCTCTTAATTTCTTTTAAAAAATACCCAAATAAACTTGCGAGGGAAGAGCAGGACCAAAGGATCTAGGTTTTGTTGTTTGTTTTGGATTTCCAACAATGGATTAGGCCTAAGTGCTTAAATTAAGAAAACGTGATATATTTTAAAATTTTTCTTGCGAAAAGCGATTTGCAAAAACAGACTAATAAACTTTATTAAAAATTGTTTCTTTTTCATTAATGATTGTTAATTAATACACATTAATATAGTATCATTGGTCAATAATCGTAATATTTTACCCTTTATATTTTATATGGATGTGGATTCGTTGACTATAAATGTACTTACAGATTCAATCATAAAAATTAAGTTATAAATGAAAATGCTTGATATAAATATCCGGAGGGGCAGAAAGAAATAATAAAGTCTATCAACAGATCGGCATAATGTTCGAAATATAAAAGAAAGCACTCAAATTTTGAATATTTAACTTTATCTGCTGCTTTAAAGTAGTTGTGAATAGTTTAACTGCAAAACGAAATTTGCAACATGCAAACTTTGTGTCCTTTGTAAAAGAAATTGATAAGTTGGTAGCTCTTTTTAAGAGTACCATCGTTCGCTCCGTAACAAGTGGCTCAATTGGAAGAAAAAGTCCTAATGAATCCCCGGAGCGTCTCGGAGCAGCCTGGAATCCGCACATTTTTGTCGCATTCGCAGCAATTACAGGGAGGCAAGGAGAACCTCAAACTAAATTTCCCGTCCGCAGCAATAATCGAGTTAGGCCGGTCAAGTGCGGCAGCTGCTCCTCCGCCGTGCAAAGCTGTGCGCGCAACCTTGACGGCAGCGAACAACGTTACAGAAGTACAAGAGTGAAAAACAGAAAAGACCGAAAAAAGAAAAAGGCGAAACGTTCCACGCACCGACGGAGCTCTCTATATCCTCGACAGCGAGCGATTGAATGCGCGTGCAGAAGGAGGAGGGGGGTGGAGTAAGGTGCAGTGATTCCGTGACAATGTGACGAGCGGGCTTGGTAAATGCGGAATTAGAATGCCCCCTCTCCGTCGGCAACGAGTGCGTCCCTTGCGACCGCATGCCCGGCCCGACCGTCCTCTCGCTCGCTCGCCGCGAGTGAAACGAGCGCAAATGCTTCAGCATCGCGGGCGACGCGCAAGCTCCATCACCGCCGCAGCTCCGACGCTTTCTCCCTTCTTCGAGCGGCTTCTTTAGGATCCGCAGGCTCCGCATATTTACATTGACCGTCAGTCTCGACGCGGTGCTGCGGCGGCATCGGGCTCCGGCAGGAACAGCGGCGAGGATGTTAACGAGGAAGCTCTGAGGAGGGACGGAAGTGGACGAGCGCCCGGTGACCTTGAGCGATTTATCTTTGCTGTGGGAGGCGTTAAATTCACCGTAGGCAGGATCGCAGTGCGAGCTCCGTGCGTACACGCGCGCTCACTTCGTGCCTCCGGATGGAAGCTTCACGAAAATGACACTCGCAATCGACTGTCGCCGGTTACGTCAGCGTAACACCTCAGAGTGATTGCGAGCCCTTTTTTAAATCGCTCAAACGACGTTAGAATTGCGCATTCAACCTCGTCCGTATTGTGCTTCTGTGATAGTTTGATTATATGTTGAGAAAACTACCCTCGCCGAAATCATGTTTACCAGCGTCGTGAGAAGGGGACAATTGTTCGTTTTGGTTCTACTGTTTTACAGAGGTAAGCTTGTGCTTTTACTATGTTTTTGCGATCTTTTTTTTAAGTTGGGAGTCACTGATAGCTGCTTGTTGTTCCTCCGTAAAATATACGTAGATAATTTTTACAGAGGATTTTTAAACTAAATTTGTCTGAACGTCTTTATTCTGAGAATTGCGGGAATGAATCAGGCGAGAAAAAGTTTTAAAATTCTTATATCTCTCTTGACGAAAGCGTTTTACGAGCTCATTAATGATCAGCCGACTCGAATAAAAAATTTCTACAATTCGCGTAATTATTAAAAGCTTTTGGTAATTTAAAGCAAGAAAGCAGCTAAAGAACTCTAAAAATCTTACAAAGAGCTCCTGAAAAAATAGTCATTTTATACCGGTAGAAGAACAATTATTCAAACAATTATAGAAATAAAATTACGCCGCATGAAATTAAGTCTATAAAAATATATATATTTACAGTTGTGGGACAAGGTCTCCTTCTGGAGGAGGAAAAAGAGCCAAGTTACCTGGTGGCAGCAGTTGGCGAACACGTCGTCTTCAATTGCGATCTTGACTTTCCGCACGAGATACCGATACCTTACATACTTCATTGGAATCGTGATGTAAGTCAGATACTTTTCAACCAACATAAAATTCGCGCGTTAAACGTATTGATTGTGGATAATAAAAAGACAATGACATTTGATACCTTGTAGTTTACGATTTCGTACTAGCAACGTTTTATTTTTGAACCAGATAAATCACAAGTTTAATTTTTTTTTAATTTACTTATAAGTAACTATAATAGTCTAATAAATATTGTAATTATGAAACGAAAGTATTGGAATTTAAAAATAATTGGCCAAAAATGTCGCATAAAAAAGTCTGAATTAAAGGTTTGGTCGTGCGTCACGCGGCGAGGATGCACCGTTCGATCTCTTGGTCCCGGAATCGTTCCAACAGATGCAATTCGTGCGTCTGTCAGCAGTTAATCGGTGATTAAGGTGCATTACACGCCCTAAGCGATGCTCGTTCAGACCTCTCCCAGTTCGCTTTTAGAGCTCTCACTCATTGTTAGATTGCCTCCGCGCTACTTCGCGCACGTTCGCGGCCGGTCTGACTTGCAAATCTCTGAACGCAGCTTAGTGGGCCATGCGAATGCGCGCGTCTCGCGAATCTAATGCCAGGGACTACTGGCTGTTGTACTCGCTCAAATTCCGTTAAATTCATTTCCTATACTGATGTATCTTTCGCATGTAAACAATTACTTTTTGATTCATTACAGAGACGGAAAATGACTGATTGGCTCCAAATTAATTTGTTGGATTACGCTATTAAAATAATCTTGTACGAAAAATTCGACTTGCATGATATAACTTTTTTGGTAGTTGCGCGAAAGCTGAAGATACCAGTTTCATCCAATTCTCAATTGTCAAAAAACTGATTACTGACTGTTGCTCAAAGAATGGGTTCAGTAAATCTTTATTATGTACCTGTTTGTACATTCAATTTATCCTTCCGTCCAATGAAAACAGAGTTCTAATTAAATGAAATAATTGACAAAACATCTCAATTTAGTTGATTTAGTTAAACTCAGATCTTTGAACACTGTTGAATCATGGCCAATGCCCTCGTACTTTATGCAAATTCTCTCTTTTGATTAGTTGATCTCAGGAATCACCTGCTAACCGACCGTAAAAATGCTAACTATTCTTCATTTATGTGGAATTTAACACTACTAACAATATAATTACTTTGATTTTCGTCACTGTTATTGTTGCGTTGTATTTACCTACTCTAATTAATTGTTGTTCATTACGATAAAGATAAATAAATCTGTTAGAATAAATAAAGCAAGTTATACATAAACTGTTTTATTCCAATCTACAGATTAAAGAAGATGCGGTTTCGTAGATCACATTCTCACGTGAGACATAATACCTTTACAAGAAGCGTGACGCTTGATAGGGTTTTATTTCGCAGATTCGATTACGTCTGCTACATAATTCGCGTCAAGTTTTTACTTTTTTTTCTTCCGCTACTGTGACTCAGTAATCAAGATAATAAAAAATCCGAAAATAGTGCACAAACGTAAACGATCCAAAAGTCAAGTTTCAAGTTGAAGAACTTTTTTCAGTCTCCCTCCATCCATGTTTTTCGCGGATTATTACGTTAACGAAACAATAGCAGTGAAGAAGTCGACGCAGTACCTTATCATTATCTTGGCATTGACCAACGATGAGCCTTCCCCTTAATCGTCAGCGACCAAGGCGAGCAACAAACTAGCGGACAAGCCGCTGCTCTGTCTTACTTCTGATTAAAAGCGAAAAATCTCCCTCGGACTTTACAAACGTCCTTGATCTCAGTCGGTCGCGGGGCCGACAGAAGCGAAGAGCGGAAACCGAAGGCAAGCGCGTGGAAGTCGAGTTGATTAGTGCCTGATGCGCATGCAAAGCAGGTGCTCGCTCTCCGCAGTAGTAATTGGAGTACGGGACGCAAGGCTGCATTATATTTAGTGCCGACGCGAGCAAGCGAGTGCGCCTGGCTTCCCCCTCGCGCGCACTGGGTCACTGCTAACGAATTGTCGGCCGATTGGGGTCCATCAGGCGAAGGCGACTCTGTCGCGTGTTTTGGCGTCGCCTTGTTTTGACGGCCCAATGAGATAGCTGGCCCGCCGAATCGGCCTGTCAACTAAGGTGGGATCGGTGTGCGCGCGGGAGGATGAATGTCCCGGTAGAGGGTGTCGGCTTCCGCTGTCAATAACCCCGATTTCACTGAACCGACTCGACTTAATCGAATTTAATGCTCGAGCTTCCTTTTTATCCCTTTTCACGAGCCCTTTTGACGCAGTAGTCGAATACCGCACTGGTTTCTTACCAATCCTTTTGTTTCCGTTTGTTGGACAATTGGTTCTGCGTGCGCTGCTCCCAGTGAACTCCGTAGCACAGCAAACGATCTAAATTCAAGAACAAAAAAGTGTTTATAGATCGCTATACCGTTGAAAAGTCTTCTTGTTTTTGAATTTTTATTTTAAATCAGCTGGATATATTTTGATAGATTTGGGTCATTTATTAGAATATTTTACGTAAGCTTTACAACAATAGCCTACTACTCGAATTTCATAGCCTATTCTCCTCCCTCATAGATACAAAAGCCGCACCAATGGCAAACTGGTTCAGGGATGACTGAAAAACGTGTACGCTAAATATTGAGAATAAATATGATATTTTAATTAGAGATTCAGAAATAGATGAAAGACGTGCTGAAATAATGTAAATTTAAGGGAATCCAGCGAAAAAAAAACATTGTTATTGACTCAGACGTGTTGGTGATGCTTCCTGTGGACGAGAGAGCAAGTCGAGCGGTTGCGTTTAATTCCTCCGGCGAGAGCGCGTCAATTGGCAATCGTGGCCTTAGCGTCGCGTCCGTCTCCTGTCTTGGCCCGTGGCTAGCGCTCGCGTTCCCGGATGCGTTCCACCGGCGGAGGCGGTCAACCTCTTTAACTCGCGATAATTATGCTCTCTTACACCGCGGGCCGCGTCCACGTCTAACGTTTCAGGGCCGGACGGTCTTCTCGTGGTACGACGGCACCGTCAACGCCGGCGATGGCTACGCCGGGCGCATACATTTGATCGATGATGCCCAGAACAAGGGCCTCGGTCAAGGCAGCATCAACCTGACCAACATTAGGGAGAGCGACCAGGGCTGGTACGAGTGCAGGGTCATCTTTCCCAATAGGACGCCCAGCTCTAGGAACAATGGGACCTGGTTCCATCTGGCCATCGACGGTAAGTGCAGATCTCACTCGTTCTCTTTCTAACATTTATAACGGCGTTGAGTTTGAGATGCGTTATTTTAACAAAAGCAGCTACTAAGTACTAAAATTTCGTTAATTTTATTAATCTGCGAATAGATTGATAGTTCCGGAAATTTCGTTGTAGTTTAACAGATCAGACATTTTTACAAATCGACGGGGGTAAATTTAGAATTGAGCGTAATGACTAATTCATTTTATTCTATCATTTAGTTTCGTAGATTAAATTATAGCTCGACCTTGAATCCATGACAATGATGCTGTTCGTACAGACAATTTTCTGATCTATCAACTTATCAATTTAGCTGATTATTTATCCATATCCTGCAGCTGCATTAACAGGACGGATAAAGATTGATTTAATGCTGCTTATAACCACTAACTAGCTAAAGTTTGTAGATAATGCATATTATTGATACTTATTTTTTAAAGTAAATTTTAAATTAACTTGTAAATTCCTTGTCAGTTACCATTTCAATTACAATTATTTTTTCTACTTCGCATATCAACTTACTCGTCTTTATAAATTAAAAAGTAGTTTGAATAGACTGGTTTACGTATTTCTTGTCCCAAGAGAGAGATTTACTTATGTCTTGTAGTGACATAATAAATTTAAAAAAAGAGTTAAGTAAAATAGTATAAAAATAAAAAAGATAAGCAGTAATTTAAAATATTTTGATTTTGAAAAAAATGAAATGAGTCTTCCCGTGAGATCGCTTTGCTCCACTCGCACGCGTGCTGACGTGAATGAGATAAAATACAAGAGACATTAAATTAACGAAGCACGATGGTATGTAACGTCCAGCTTGATTTTGCCGTAACGCTCGTGTCTCTGGCTTCGAGCACATTTTTTCCAAATGTGCCGTTCGTTATGCAATTACTTAACGACTAATTTATTAACGGGGAATTGACGATTCGACTGGACGGAGCACGGGCCAAGATAGAAGCGAATCCGCGCGAGAGCGCCCATAAAGGAGGAAATTATAAATAATACGCAAGTGCGCCGCTTTACTAACCGCTAACCGGTCAGATTGGTTAAACCGTTCAACCCAGGTGTGTTGCCGCCGTCGACCAATGTTCCAGGCGAGACACTTATGGCGGTGCCACCCATCAACAAGACCGTCATGGAAGGCGACTCCGTGTCCTTTGACTGCGTCGCCAAGCACAATAAGTCCACCATTGCTTGGTACCGCGAGGGACTTGAGATTATGAAGCAGCAGGTACTTTATTCATCGCGATATTTAATTGCACGCTCGATTAAATTAAAATCTCTATATCGATTCATTCTAGGATCTTCAAGAACGAATCTTTATTAGCGCAGAAGGAACTTTAACCATAAATCCAACACTAATGGGTGATCTGGGGGAATATAGCTGTACTGTTACTGATGAGTACGGTGACACGCAAAGTGCCTCGGCATATTTAAACGTGCAATGTAAGTATCACCTAACCGCGAATAAATCTTATTCTCATTTAATATGGATAATTTTTCTAAATAATCGTTCTAGACAAGGCGAAAGTTATATATGCACCAAAAGAAGAATATTTGCCGTATGGAAAGCATGCCCTCTTGGATTGTCACTTCCGTGCCAATCCACCTCTGACTAACTTAAGATGGGAAAAGGATGGATTTCTGTTTGATCCTTACAATGTGCAGGGTGTATTTTACCGAAAAAATGGTTCGCTTTTCTTTAATAAAGTTGACGAAAGCCATGCTGGTAGTTACACCTGCACACCGTACAACGCACTTGGTACAGAAGGTTCTAGCCCACCAATTACAGTTGTAAGCGCAGTTGTTAATTTATATATAGAAATAATTTTTTTTATAATCTGTTTATCGTAAATTAATTATTTTCCGGAATTCATTCCGATTGAATATTGTTTGATTTGAAATAAAATCTCTCATGCAGTGACATCTGTTGTCTATTCCATGAGGCTTGTCAAGCCATTTACTAATAAGCTTACTTGCTTACTAGGACTTCGGAAACCTGATCGATAACGTAGAATCCATTTCTAAAAAACTTTTTACAAAAAATTCTAATCTTGTAAAGTATAATTAAATAATAAAATTATAAAAGTTGTGTAACAATAGTAAATTTAGTTAAATTTGTCATGATACTTGTGTAAACTACATTTAAAATAATAAATTAATTATCTATATATTTTACGAAATATTTTCACACATATATACGGTATTAATAATTTGAACTGGTTCACTACACCTCGGTAACTAAGTATTTGACGACATTCATTTGATCTCTTTATTCTTCAATTAAGTGCATGGTAAGAAACGACATGGATCATAAAACCAGTGCGATGTTACACAAAGAATGCAATATCCTTTTTACAGTAATAAGTTAATCGAGTAATTGAGGCACCGATTTTTATAGTAGCATTTAAATCGTTAAAATGAAAATAAATTAAAAAAATTATTTGCGATTTATAATCTGCTGTTTATATTGTAACCATTTCAAATTAGTAAATATTGTCAAGTAAATTTTTTTTTTTACAGTTCAAAGTAAACAATAAACAATCATCGTTTTTCTTACGATCGTGAAAAGAATGTTATACGTATTATATTTCAGATAGTCCAACGACCTCCGGTATTCACGGTTACACCTCAACATCTTTATATGCGCAAACTTGGCGATACTTTAGAAATTCCATGTGATGCCAGAGATGGTGATCTCAACCATCGACCAACTATAGCGTGGTACAAAGTACGTCCGAAGTAAACTTTAAATTTTAAATATTCCTTTGGCTGTTGTTTATTCGCCTTAACTATTTTCAAAAAATCTTCAAATTATATTTAAAATAAAGAAGTTGAAATCAAGGCATTTTTCTATTATAAACCTAAATCCTTTCCTGCGTTAAATGTACTTAAGCCCGTTTTTTAGTTGAGTAGAAATTGAATTTTAAAAATTATGCATAATCACAACTATTTTAGGATGGTACGCCTATAGCACAAGACCGAACGGTAATAAGAGGAGGGAATTTAACAATAGAAAGAATTCAAGAGCAGGATCGAGGAATGTATCAGTGTGCTGCCAGTAATGAAGCTGCCACAGTAGTAGCCGATGCTGAGCTAATGGTTTTAAATGTACCACCTCGAGCTCCATATAATTTAAGTGCTAACACTACAAAAAATGCAGTTACATTAACCTGGGTACCTGGATATGTTCGTCCAAAAATGGAATACTCTATATGGTAGTATAATTGTTAGACTATGAGTACATAACAAACTCCTCTTTTTATACATTTCTTTTATTGCTGTTTTAAATAATTTTTTAGGTACAGACCGACAGATACGTCGGAATGGCGAACGATGAGAGTGGTATCGAGAAAAATTACGGAAGCTACTGTTGCTAATTTGTCACCTGGGAAAGAATACGAATTTATGGTACTTAGCCAGGACAAACATGGCGATGGAATGTTCAGCAAGACTCTACGTGTATTTACGGAACCAAGTGAGTACTATAAGTCAGCTTATTTTACCATGATTTATTAAATCTATCTTAACCGAATTTCATTTTGCAGATTCTAATTTAAGGAATATCGCCTCGGAATTTAGAAGTTCAAAAGGTAAAGTAGCAAGTGAAAGTACAAAAATTTAAAAAAAAATACGTTTTATCGAATTTTATTCTTTCTTGTTTAGACGATGAAGAAATGGGACCCCCAACTAATGTTCGAGTTCAAGCCACAGTAGAGGGGTATCTTGTTACTTGGGATCCTCCAATAAATGGAAAAGACCAAGTAAAATACTATACCGTAAGGTGGTTTAGAGGAACTTCGGAATATCTATATGGCAGAGCAGAAACAACTGATACTTATTTTTTAGGTAATTAAAAATATTTAATGCACTAGTGTGATCGCGTACATATATTGCACTTTATGATTAATTTAACACACGTTATTTTATTTATAGTGAAAACTTTGGAAGAAGAAAACATTTACACTTTCGAGGTTGTTGCAACGTCCACTAACGAAGACATTTCTGTCAGTGAGCGCTTCAAATTGGAAGTTCCAGCATACAGAAGAAATCGAGCAATTTCTATGGGGATCGTGGCTGGCATTGGATTCTTAGCTGCAGCACTGGGGGCTATTTGGTGGGCGAAAAAGCGTTTCTGTCAAAATCCCCAAGGGGATAAATAATTTTTTACATAATAGTTTTCTATATTTATTAGAGTGTTAAGTTTTATCATTACCCTGAATGATTTGCCTGTTCATCAGTAAATTAAATTATAATGTTATTGCAACGTAAGTATTATACTATATTAATTTATATATGCATTTTTTCTTTTTGAATGGATATTCGTGGTACATGTTTGAATGCATCGATATAAAGATAATTCACAATCGATTAATATTCAAGTCTCATTTAATGTGTTAAGATTTCGAAACATTAATGTTATAATACATTTAATAAAAAAAGCAATAAATATAGTTTTTTATTTACCTAAAGAAATTACATCAATATAATTAGATCATGTAATTATATTTTATGATAGCAAAACTATTTAAGCCTGCATTTCAATACTGTTTATTTGTGAAAGATACAAAGGACTAAATATTTTTATCTATTTCATTTTTTCAAACAAATTAATATATTTCATGAATCATTCAATTAAATAAATTGTAAAACTAAATTTAAAAATTCATGTCTCTTACAATCGTCAAGCTGTGCATTGTTTTGGAACAAATCAAATCGCCTCATATCGTGTAATCGACTTAGAATCACTGTAAACTGCATTCTTCAAGATTGAATGACGAAATAGCTGCTTTTTCTTGCGGGAACAAGTGAACCTATTTTCAAAGGGCTTCCTAATCGCTATACGGCAAGTCTTCAAGTGAACCAGCATTATTTTAGAAAAAAGTAAGCTACGTACACGTGTATAGTTCGGTAACTAGTACCGTTGTAAAAAATAATTTAACAAGTAATTAAATTAATGGTTTATTAAAGGCGTTTGTACTGCGGAGAAAAATTTGAATTATTCACAGCTTGATGTGAATATAAATCGTAAAATCAGATGAAATAAATTTGAAATTTGAGAGTCGAAAATGGCACCATTAAAATAACTCCTGGATCACATTCAACCAGATCTGCAGAATGATATTTCGCCAAGTCGAAGTTAACGACCGCGTCGGTAGTGTGTCGCGCACGAAATTGTCGAGTTGATCAAACTGGCGTGTGCAGAGTCAAGAAAGATAAAAGCTTCGTTCAACCAGGCGATAGAGTCTACGAAGCACTGTTAACATTAAATGTGGTAGCAATAGATGTCGAAATTTGTTGGCTTCAAGAATTAACAGACTAATATAATAAATTGCCAAAATATTTGGCTCAAATAAACAAACAAATTAATAATACGCATTGAATATATTATTTTAAACAAATGTAAAATTTGGTGGGAATCAATCTGATGAATTTTAGGATTGGAAAGATTAAAATATTTAATTATAATTCGTTTTACATCTAGTTGTAATTAAACTATAAGCTCAGTTAATCAATTTAATTTGATAAAATTAGTTTTAAGGCAATAAAATCTACCTAATAGTATTTCAATAAAATGTTAATATTGCAATCGCATAACGAGGTGTTTATTTATATTTTTTTCTTCGCTATCTTATCGATTGATATCATATCTTGTCATTGAGTGTTAAATACTTAATGAACTGCCCATAGATCACTATTAATCAAAAAATAAAATTGATCTTTTGACTAACACCAGTGCAGTATAACGTTTAATCCGCAAAATTTATTGAAATAAATACTTTAAATTTAAATTTGATCAAGAGATTACACTAAATATACCGCGCATTGTAATCATTCATTCTAAAGGTAGAATTAACAATAAATTCTTCACTCCTCGTTATAACATCGAATTGAAAATAATGAAAAAGAAATTAATTTAATTTAGCAACTACATTTTTCTGCTATTCCTAAAAATGGATAAATTCGTCAGAATAAATATTTTCTGAAAGCCTCCGTCACTTAAAACTGATGACTGCTCATATACAAACCACTTTTTTAATTTGCAATTACAATGTTGTTTGCATATTTAGATTAGCACGATTTAAAAATCTCTTTTCCTTCAAACAAAAGCATAAGCTTCACAAAAACAGTGATTGGATTATTATCTTAAATGTGACTAATAGAATCTCGTGGCACTCAACTAAGCATAGGAGAACATAGCCCTACTTAGAATTGCGGCGGATTATAGATTTGAAATTTTGGAACAGTGGCGACACCGATGCCGAGAACGAAAAAGTGCACGATATAGACGCGTTGAAGAATTGCAGAGAAGGCGTATTGAGACGTCCGATTTTCACACGGCTCTCCGACACGATCGAGCGTTGCCGTGGTCGCCGCCGCGCGCCGGTGGCGACAGCGATGATCCCGTCCTTGCTACGCCGCTCTTCTCTGAGGCCGGCACGCGCGGCCGCGCGCTCCGCTTTGTCCCCATATGCACGGCGACGAGGCGCTGGGCACATCGCGCCACCGGCCACGCTGCTCACTCTCAGTATCCCCCGCGCACGGGTCCGAGCTGCCTCGAGTGCGCGACAGACGCCGCAGCCGCTCCCGCACGCGTTCCTCGCGTGATTACGGGCGGACTCGCATTTTTTTACTCCGTTTTGCTGAATTGATGCGACTAATAGTTCGTTAAGAGAGTGCGTGACCTGCTGCTCATCCCGGTATCACTTTAGAGCACTTTAGTGTTCTTCGAGGTTGTGGCTGAACCTCGGCCCGTTCCTCGTGCGCTCCGACTCCTCCAAATTGTAAGTTTTCATACGGATATAAGCACATCAAATTCTTACTGACGATTCTTGCCTCTTGAGATCGATTCGTTGCGTACAGCTTATAAAACGTTCATTTCGTTTAACTGCAGATTTATCTGAGACTGCTGATACGTTGTACGTTACTCGAGAACCATAAACTATTTTTCCATGATGCATAATTTTTAAAGTACCTATTAACAATTGTTTTATTTTCAATGTAAAATAATTATTACTATTCGTGTAGTTTAGAAAATTTGTAGAATTACACAAATCAAACAGTTAAACTAATACTTACAAATTAAACTCACAATTAATTTATTAAAATAAATATAAAAAAATCAATTTTATTAATTATTAATATACACATCTGTACAATTATGTATTGACTGATTAAGACTTATTGACAAATATTTTCGATATGTAGCTCTCAGTCTAGCAATTACAAATTTATTGAGGGAACATCCTAAATATTTTCAAGGTAAAACACTTTCACATTACAAATAATCATTAAAATATGTGATACTTCAAAAAATCTAATAGAATCAATAGCAAAATAATAAAGAAGAATAGAAAAATTACTGTATATCTTTGGTTTCCTAGCTTAGAAATATTGAAGTTCTACAGTCCAGCAAAAATTTCACGATAAAACGATATCGAAGGCCACGCTCTAGAACAATTTAAATACAAATAAAAATTAATTTACTTTTCTGTAAAGACAGTAACAAAGATGCAAAATTATTTTAAATCCAGAGTAATAATCGTTAGAAATATTTGTCATTAATTTAGAATAAATTTTTTTATTTAATTTAACATAATTTGTAATAGATATAATTAATTCAGAATAGAGAATTATTTGATAAAATTCCCGAATCTCAGCGAATTTTCTCGTAGTTTTCATCACCGTAGATAATGCAGTTATCTAATAACAAAGCTGCGACATTGTATTAATTGTGAAAAGGCAAAAAAAAAACAGGGAATCATATTATCAGTTGAAAAAAACGGCGAACGGCAGCGAGAAAGACAGCAACGACTCGACTCACGCCCTAATTGATAGCAATAACTACCGTCTTCGAGAACAAAGACCTGTTACTGCGACCATTGCGTCTCATACCCCAATTTATCAAACTCATTCATGGTTCACGACCTGGGGATCAAGTTGAATAATCTTGAAATCAGTTAGAGTACTGCCATTGAAAAATTTCTATGATACGACTATTACAAGAGTAAGAGAACCACAAAGAGAGCGAGAGAGCCAGAGAGAGATGGAGAAGTAAACAAACAATTCGTTCGTAAGTGGTAAAAAAAGACAGGAAATAGCAAATCCTAGCGAAGAGTTAAATTCAAACATGAATGGAATAAGCCTTCCTTGTTACTATTTTTATTCTTTTATCGTTTGTTTATTATCATAACGGCATCCGGTAAGATAATTAATTGCCTTGCAGTTGCAATTACTTAATTTAAAGAAATATTTTGAAATCTTAAATATTCCATTTTGTATTTATTACAGCTTTACACAAAGTTTTCCTTAAAAATTTTTAAATTCATGGATTGAGTACACGGCTTGGTACCGATAACTCTAAGGGAAAAGAAATACACGAATATTTTTAAGTTGTTTTTGTTAGTCATCACCGGTTCACTTAATAGTAGAATGAAACCTTTTTAACCTCTGAAACCGGTTATTCTCCTGCATGGATTGCCTTTGAAATTGTAAATACACTTGTGTGTGCTGCTCAAATGGGTCTACTCAATATGCAGGTTTAAAATAATGAAGATTATGATTATAAAATTAATTGACCAAATTTTTTAAATAACACATTTTTAATTTACCAAAAATTAATTTGTCGTATGCAGTAAAAAAATTAAGTAAAAAATAATTATTTAAAAATTAGCGATTATATGTATGAGGAACACCGGACTCATAATAAATTAATGACCACGAAAAAATTAAAAAGACAAAAAAAAAAACAGCCCAAAATAAGAAAGTCCGTAGGAACTTCGAGCTCAGGGACGCGTACAAGGTAAAATCGTAAAGGAAAACAGGCTCAGGAGGAAAAGGTACCCTACATAGTGCAGTTGAGGGCCTGAGGCTTCATGGGGAGATCTTTGTATGGTTTACGACAAAGGGGAGAGGAGACGAGCGGCCGGGTCTCGAAGGCGGAAAGGAGGAAAACCGAGACAAGGTTAAAGCAGGGGAAGGTCTCTATAGAGAGAAGGGATAAAAGAGTCGAACAATGGGGTGCGAGTTTCATCTTTGCCCGTTGATAAGACCCTTCGGACTGTTCCATTTTTGTTTGCAATGCTAGCATTTCTTGCTAGTCTACGGTGAAATATTTTTTAGTAGTATGCCCGGCGTTACGGGTTCGGTATATTATTTAGATTAGATACTTTCTACGGCACAGAAAACGATTACGAACAGTTACATTGAAAAGGAAAAAGTTTCTACCGATGAGAAAGAGGATTTAGTAGAATTTGAACAGAATCAATTTAAAAGATTTTAGAAAAAAAATATTACAAAAAAATCAAACAAAATTAATAAAGGATAACTTGTTCGTTATTTTCAATGTCATCATCGAAGCTTGAAAATTCATAATAACAATTATAAATTGAATATTAAATGTTAAACCAAATTTTTAAGTTATCAGTTTTATTCGTAAAGTAACATACACGCTGTAATAAGTAATTATTCCACATGTTTCTATAGTTAGAATCTATATTTCCTTAAATCTCATTATTTCGTATGCAAAAGAAGCGTTTAGTGAAAGTGCCACAAACAGTCGCCTAATATAAAATTTAATCAACAGTAATTAATAATCTGCGAATTCTTTTTTTATTCAATCACTTCGTTCAGTGGCCTTCATTAAAGTGGAAACGCGCATCGTCCACAGAATGCCAGGTCACCGACCCACGATCCTCTGCTATTCATAACGCGATTAGCACAGCATTTATATATTGTATAAGATTGCTCAAAAAATTACTAAAAAAACTTTAACGTATTTTTATTTACGAACATTTTAATTTTATCAGACTTTAAACGAATTTTACAGGTACATGACTACGTTAACACTTTGGGAAAAAGAATTATAAATAAGGTCCATTATTTTAAGTTTTTTTAAAAAGTTTACAGTTCTATAATTTAATATCTAATTAATGTCGTTCTGGTACATGCGTGATAGAGCATATTCCACATTCTTAAAAAAAACTATGAGCAATATAATAATTGATTGATTTACGTATGTATTATTATGTAACTAAATTCAGTGCAACTATCAGATTAGCACCACAGCTTCAATTAAAATTAGTGGTACTATATATTTTCTTTTTTTAATCAAACCGGAATATATCAACAGTTTCTATAATAAGAAAATTAATTTACTCATAATAAAAGGTAAAACACATCCGTGAATGATATTCGTTGATAAATAAAGGCTTGCTGTGGCGCTTAAAGACATGCGTATTGTTGTTAAATAACTGTCTGTCAATAAATTCTTGTGTTGACAAAAACACTTGGCTCGCCGTTGCTTTAATTTCTTATTATTAAAGACTAAAATGTATAATTCTGCAGTCTGCTAAAAATTGTGATAAACTATTGTAGTTTTATGTAATAGCTTCTTTTTTTCTCTTCAATGACTTTACACTTTGATTGTAATGTGCACTATCACTATCACTAGGTTTCATCCTTATTAATTACGAATGAAAAAACACAGGAAATCATTTGGTCTACTTAGCAATTCAGTTCAATTAAACAGTGAATATACAAAATATTTGATATTAAATAAATATTCATTTAGACTTATTTAGAACAATATAAATTACTATAGTATTACATAAAAAAACGCTGCCAACTGCACTGGCACAATGCTTTCTGATAGAAATGTCTGCATCTCTAAATAATAGTGATAAACTGAAAATTTACAAGTTTTCGAAAAAAAAAATTGAACATCAAAACTAATGATTACAAAACCTGAATTTTAAAATTAATTTTTAATCCACATTTGACTAAAAAAATTTGGTAAAAAAAATAACGCTCTAAATCGATTATTTATAACAAATAAACGGAAACCAGATAAATGTATAAAGCTTAAGTAAATAAT
>JAWWEN010000009.1:24699014-24809549 GCA_035582955.1 Sycophila texana
AAATAATAATTGGAAGAAAAAGTAAAAATTTCAAAATTTTCAAAAACACCAACTAGCTCTAAAATCGAACCTGATCGGTAGAATTACTTGCAATTTTCAAGCTTTCTCGCGACAATCGAATAAAACTTGTAATAAAAAAAATTGCCTTTTTATCCACCGCTTCGTTTCGAAGTTATGAACATTTAAACTAATCAACAAAAATACTTGAAATTTTCAAGCGGGCTCAAGACAAATGACTGTAAATTGTGTGCAAAATTGGGGAATAATCCATTGTGTCGTTTAGAAGTTAAAAAGGGGAAACGACATACGTACGTTTTTGGTCTTTCTGAACCTAAATATGTACTTTTACGTCAAAATCTGAAGATCGAAAAATTTTGGTGGTACAAGGCTTTCTCCATGAGAAAGCAATATAATAAATATAAATTGAATTTTTTTTCTTTAAAACGTACAATTTAATATTAAACTATTAATTTCATTAATATTTTTATAACTGCTAGTAGTAGTTGACTACTTTTGTAAATCAAAAATGACTTACGCTTATGCATAAAGTAGCACTTCCGAGAGTTACAGAAAATTTCTGTTAGAAATCTGCAATATCGCCTTCTGCCCGACCAGCTTTCTATCTACAAAGTAACAAAAAACTTATTAACTTGCACATATTGAATATATAAATAAAAAATATTTGACTGACTGCAAAATAGTAGATTATGCTACAAGGGCGTGAAGCTGACTTCTCGCACGAGTCGGCAAGGAGAGTGTGTAAAGTAGACTTCTGGCACGAGTGGCTAACGGGGAGTGCGTGAAGTGCCTCCAGCCGTGCGTGAAGTACACTTCTTTGTTTTATCGTACGTAAAGTAGTACTTCTGCCCACGCACACATGCATCAGAAATTATACTTTACGTACAGAATTGCATAAATTAATAAAGAACACAAGTAATTTTTTATTTTTTGCACGAGTTAGATCTGCATTGCAGCTGCTGGAAGATAAGCGTCGAACGAATGTAACCCTTTAAGTTTATGATTTAGTCATTTCATGACACGTGGTATTATAAATAAATGCATGCCGAACTACGCGTGGAACCGAAGTGCAGAAGACCGTGGACTTGCGCCATGAGAATTAATCATGAGGAAACTCTTTATAGCGCTAATGATCAATACTTGCGTATCCATAAAATCTTGAAGTAGGGTATTGAATCGCACAACACTGTTTGTATTTAAACGTTGTAATTGATGAACACTGATTCCACTGTGAATGTCATTTAAAATGATGCTAAACCAATTTAACAGATATACCTACATTTTTTATAATTTTAATCAATGGAATGACGATACAAAATAAAGAAACAAATATTAAGACTTAATCTCTATCTTTATAAAAACTCAATTTTTCTCGGTCAAATGGCATATCTCTAATGTAATTTAAAAATGATTTTAGATCAAAGGTCATAATAGCATAGATAGGGAATATAGTCACATTTTTTTTTAATTTATGTAGATGATTTCAGAATTTGTAAAGCATGACTTAAATGAAACATAGAATCATTTATATTTGTTTTTATGAATGTTAAAAAGAAGTATTAATATTAACTATAAAATGCATAGAAAAAAGCATGAATATTAGGATAATCGTCTTCTATAATGATAAAACCTTAAGCAAAAGAGAAACTACAAAAATTCGCTGACTTAGATTTAGTGAAAATCTTAAGCACGGTGAATAGATAGTAAACAACTGGATGATATAGATTATAATAGTAAGAGAGCAGCATAGACCAGACTCATACCTACAGTACGGTCGGTCGAAGAATCTGACCGACACTGAGATTAGATACGTATTATCTGTTTAAGCCGCACGGGTCCCGGGGGCGGGAGCTGGTGCGATCGGGAGGAGAAAGAAAAAGCGAAGGAGGTGGGGCGACGCAGGAAAAGCTCTCGAGCGGTGCTACACGGCCAGCGGATCGCACATGCTGAGAAGACGGGGAGCGACAGTAGTAGCAGCAGTACGGAGTCACCAGCAAAACCGCCGTAGCCATGAGGCCCTGGACGAGCAGGACAGTCGTGCTCGGTAGTATCGGCCTCATCCTCATTCTAATCGGCGCGGCGGTCTACTTAATGCAGAACGTCATCTTTCATAGCATAATACGTAGCGTGAGTATACTTCCGCGGTTTTACTGAACCTACGTACTTAAAAAAAGTTTTCCTCAAATTTTTCTAAGCATATTAAATTGATGGACTATTTTATTTCTTATCTTTCAATCTGATTTTATCGACACAACTACGATAACACTAGTTACTTTTCATTGTTTACTTCATTAATATTAAAAAAAAAAATTATTTACAAATTATGTTTAAGATAATAAATTGATTTATTAAATTTAATTAAATAGTTTAATCTATGAATATTTCTTCATTTTTAAAATTATTCAATGATTTTTCCATCCTTATTCAATGAACTATGGTATTTCCTGTGGAATAAAACATTAAATCGTTATCGATTATTTATGATTTTAATTTTAATTGATTGCATGTATTACTGTAGGCACTGTCCCTATCGCCGCATTCCAGAAGTTATGATCTATGGAGTGATACAAGTGGTATTCAAACGAATTTGGATATATATTTTTTTAATTGGACAAATCCAGAAGATCTCATGGACCCAACAAAAAAACCAAATTTAGTACAATTAGGGCCTTATAGTTTTCTGTAAGTATTGTTTATTAAAAGAATTATTTTATTTTATCAAAAGAATTTTAAGAAAATGGTTTGTTTCTTTTTCACTGACAAACGAATCTTTTGAGGATGTTTATCTTCAAGAGTATCTTGCATCGTTGCTATATGTACGATTAATTTTCATTCCCTCTTTTCATATTTTTGTAAATGGCATCGTAAAACTATTTCCGTGAATTGCTGAAGTACTCTCGTGAATTGGCATAATTATGTTTTGAAACTAAAAGCAGTGTCACACTTTGCTTATTGCTGCACGATTATGTACATTCGAAAATTTCGTCCAACAATTGAAGCTCATATAGGTCAACTACCAACCGTCATGTCTGACTAGTACTGACAATTGCAAGTTAAAGTCCTCTCTATTAAATATACAATATAATAAACAAATTATGACAAAAACCCAGTTTATATAAAGGTTTTTATCTATTACGCACATTATTTAGCTGCATTAAAAATAAACATTTTCTTATACCCGAATAAAAAAAGCAAACCTTTCAAAAGCAAAAATCAGAGCTAAAAAGTAATCATTAATTATTAAAAGGTTAATGATGCTACACCTATTACGCCATAATTAAATGCGATATCTGAAGGTCATACCGTAATGTGTGCGGAACTTGAACGACATGTGCATGCATCCAATAATAGGAAATTAAAGCCAAACCACAATACACATAAGCTCGATCATGAAAGATACTTTTCCATTACCTACTGGCTAAATCATTTCTCAACTTTTTGTAAAACTGAATATTTTTAATAACGCCTTACTTCTCGATATAATTATTAAAAATTCGAGAAAATTGAATTTTAAGATTCTATTAATAATGCGTAATAAGGAAATAAGTAATTAACCTTTTCTGTATTGAGATCCTGACGAGTAAGACGATGGTTTGTGTCTTCGCTGAGTAGTCGTCTAGCCGTCTGCAATTACTTGCATACGGCTAATCGGTGGCGCTCCATGAAATAATTGCTGGATAATTACTTTTCTGCAGACTTTGAAGCGATGTTAAATGCATCTCCACTACTTTTACTCTACTTTTCAACTTGATGAAATGAGAACAACAATTCCAAATACGAACACTATGAGATTTGTCTTATTGTAATATTCAATTTATAATTCTATTTTACTCGAAGACGTAGACCAGTTTTAATTTTAACTTTAGGTAAGGTAGTGCGAAGGTCACAAAAGAAGTCTATTGGTATGCATCAATAACTTGTACATCATAAGAGCTAATAAACCTAATAGCCCGTTATTTTAAGTGCATGTACTTATCGGTCACCTGCTTTAATAGAAATATTATCACGATCTAAGGTGCATTCCCGACACTCTAATCGTTTGACAAATAATTGTAATGTCAATCTCAATTGGCAGAATAAGGGTCGCGGTATTACGTTGCTGTTTATCAGCTGTAAAACGACAAAATAATTAAATAGTTTCTATACTAAGGATATTTATAATTTCATTATTTAAAAAAATAGTACAGAACAGCTATTAAATTGAAAATATTTTTTCAGAGAGAGAAGACAAAAGGTCAATATAACTTTCAACCCAGAGAATAGTACGGTTAGTTATATGCAGAAACGAACATGGTTCTTTGACCCCTCAAAGAGCAATGGTACTTTACAAGACAAAATATTGCAACTAAATGTTGTAGCAGTGGTAAGTGATTTATTAAAAAATGTTTTTGATCGAGTAAAATTAATCACAAATCATTTTTTGTTAACAATTGTTTAGTCGGCTGCACATAAAATTCGTTATTGGCCATTCATGATACAACAAAGTTTATCCTATTTACTCAACCAGTTTGATAATAAGGTGTATATTATCAGAACAGTTGACGAGCTATTATTTACCGGCTTCGAAGACAAAATTATCACTATGGGAAAAATGTCTGGAATGGACGAGGATGCTCCTCCATTTGATCGATTCGGTTGGTTTTACATGGTTCGTAATCATTTATCAAATTTGTTTATTTTTTATGGTACTATTTATTTTTTAAGAAGGGCCGTTTTCGTTAATCCAACAGTCGTTGAATTGTAATCCACTTGAAGCATGATCAAATTCCATAAGTACTTCTTAGAAAAAGTTTACTAAAATATCCGTTCAATTCCACGAACACAAAAAGCTCTGAATGAAAGCTGCAAATGAAATTAGTTTCGGAGAAAAAAACATTTAATTATTAAAGGTTTTATCAGCCGATGTAAGGCTGCCGGAATCTTAGGTGTTAAACGGTTTCGATCAGTCGTTGTATGGTCGAGAATCATTCGTAGACGGTCGCTTTAAATTGGCACTGAATAGCTTAGGTCGGATGTAGGTCACTGATTGAAGAATAAATAGCTAAGAACAGATAATGTGTACTAATTTGTGCCTGTATGTGACTTAATGATTAAATATATGACACCTAATAATACTTTATTTAATTATTCGTTTTTCTATTTCGCTCCAATAATTTCCATACGGTTCTATTTAAATATTTTTACTAAATAGGATATTTTTTTTAAGTTGTCAATTTAAATACAGCAATTTTTAAATATAATATTTCAGCCTAAGGGTACAGATTTGGAGATTTTGTATTTATTTATCAATTAAAATTACAGAGAAATGGATCAACGGATTTTGATGGATACAGTAACGTAGCCACGGGTGAAGATGACATCGCCAACCTTGGAAAACAGATGTTATGGAATTATAAAGATACAACGGCATTTTACAAAAGTCCTTGCAATGCGATCGAGGGAAGCGCCGGAGAATTTTGGCCTCCCTATAGAACTAAAGAGGACATCAGACTTTTCACACCAGATATCTGCAGGTAACCATACTCTTATAATAAATTTAAAAATTTTCTGCAAATGAAAGCTTTTGTGGTTAATATGAAGGCATCATACTACTTCAGAAAGCGTCATAAACGCTTCTTTAGTAAAAAAATTGTAGCATTGACTTATCCACAACAAATTTATGGATTATTTCTGTTAAACCCAATATTTCAGTTTAATTATCAGATTCGTATTTTTATCGCTAATGACTCAATTTTTAACAGACCAGTGACCTACGAGTTCGAAAAAGAAGTGGACTACAAAGGTGTCGAAGGATACAAGTTCTCATTAGGTAAGAAAACTCTTAGCAACAGTACCCGGCGGCGTTACCCGCACTTCCAGGCGAAGTACTTCGAGTCGACGACCACCACGGAAGATTTCTTCGTTGTCGATCCAACGACCATTAGGCCAGAGAACGACGGCGAAGACCCAGACGTAGTAAATGAAGGCCAGTGCTTCTGCAATGGCGACTGCACACCCATGGGTCTCATAAATATTACGGCCTGTCGTTATGGTGCACCGGGCTTCATCAGTTTACCTCACTTCCACAAGGCCGATCCCGTTCTAAGGGATCAATTTACTGGTCTGAATCCTAAAGATGAAGACCACACTTTCTCGATTACTTTGGAACCGGTGAGAAACTCTTGTTTATTTATATTTTAGAACAACTGATTGTCATTATAGCTATTTAAAATTACTTGAAAAAATTATTTCATGGTATTACTAACAAAAATAAATACAAGCTTGTTAATTCATATTTTTATTTGAATAAAGCTACAAAACATTACAAAAAAGTACATCAAGTAATAATTCTATCACACAGAAAATAGCAACCTGTATTTACGCAAACTGACAATCGCTTTTCTGACTATAAATATGACTTAAATTATATATTTTTTTTAGACGACCGGCATTCCAATAGATGTAGCAGCTAGACTCCAAGTTAACATTTTACTGCATTCATCAAAGACAGTGTCGTAAGTACGTTTACATATATTTAATCTAATTTAAGCCGATCTTACGAAAAACAATTATGATAATATATTAACAGAAACTATCGAGAACTTGGTTTTTAAAAGTAGAATGATTTAATTTTTCTCATAAACTAGTGGATATTTAATTTAACTCTATGTTTTATTGTATAAAAAAGAAAAGGCCCCTTTAAATAATTTATATTTTAATTTGTTTGAAATTCACTCGATTAGTTTTTACCAATAGAGTAAGTTACCGACGCAGAACACTTCTTTCAATTTTTTCATTCTACCTCTCTTTCTATTTTTGAGTAAAAATTTATTTTACTTTATTCTGAAAGAGTTAAATCAACACTTTAGATCGTGCACGCGAAAATGTCAGCTTCCTGCTAGTTTTACAATTACCCTTACTAGCAACCTTCGGTAATGTCTGCACGAACGTGGCATCGAGATATTTATCACATTTACAATCGTCTGGTTTTCGAATAATGCCTTTGCAAGGACCGTAGAGTACCATGGTATTTTATACATAATACGTTACGTAAATAATCCAGACTTACAATTCACAAAAAAATGTCTAATATTAAATGTAAATCACATAAATTAAAGAGATGTATTTAATACGAATTGCAGGAACTGTTGCTGTAATAGATTTCTAAATCATATATTTTTAAATAACATGTTGCTATCTTTTATATTATAAAAGATATAAATATTTCATAAAATGAAGAAAATTAATTTTATCTAGAATATTTTCTTTATTCTAACAAACTGCATTTTGTGTTTTCAGGTTGTTTAAAAATGTTCCTACAATATACTTTCCAATGTTTTGGTTTAACATGAGGGTTGGAATCCCAGATAATATGGTTGGCGATTTAAAATTGTTATTAAATCTACCGAATATATTGATGTACGCGGGATTAGGAATGATGTTCATCGGATCTCTGGTCTTATTTGCTGTCGCTATAATGTGTTACGTAAATAATCGTCGTCGACTAGTACAGGTAAAGTCAATATTTTAATTTTTTTATTTCCTTTTTTATTAATATTTTTATTAACTTAACATTTCTCTCTACTGAATTCACTTAAAAATATTTAATGAGCTAAAATTATTAATTAATCGTTTTTTAAATATATTTACCATTAATTGTTTTACTCTACAATCAATCTACAGTTGGTAATATAGATTTTATGAAAAAACGCATTTCGAACAGTCGAAAATTTACTTTTTGGTTACTTTAAAAAAGAAGTAAATTTAAATGTAATTTATTTTTAGTCTAAGTCAGCTAAAGCAGAAGTGTCACAGAAGAAGACAGAAATGTTGTATATGAGGAAAACCGATGCCAATGAAGATCCTCAGTTAAGAAATGATTGCCGATTATATCCAAGACTCTAGTGATTAACTAATTTTGTTACAAGAACAAAATATCAGTTGGATTATGAAAATGAAACTCGTTTTACTCACTCTTTTTAAAAGTTTCATTTTATATCAAAAGTAATGTTGAAATGCAGACGGCATTCATATTTAGTTTTACTTGAAGACAACCGTCCAACGTCTTGAATGATGCGAACGAAATAATCGAGCTTATTTCAGAAAAGAACAATGCGACATTGATAATCTTAACAGACATGACCATCACCATTTCTTATGTTATTGTATTAGGTATTGCAGTATCAGTCTAGTTAACTATGTCAATGTAATTTTTTGCCATAATGTAATCTATTTGACATAGGAATTAAGAAGTAGAAAATAATCAGTGTCAATTACTGATTGACATGTGTACGACAACAAGAAAGTGATAAAATAGAATAAGGATAATAGTGAGAAAACTTTAAAGATCGAGGACCAATTGTATTGCAAATATTATTTTGCTAATACGAATACACAAATATTAGAAAGTTGTAAGAAATTCAAAATTATTTTCACAACTGACTGCATTTTTATCGTAAATTGATATGTAACGAAATTATTAATTTACGTGATTCTTTGAAATTGTGAATGGAATCTAGTATATTAGAGTTTAATAGTAGAGAGTAATATGCAAAAGGCATGACAAACATTGAAAATTCATTATTGTATGAAATTAAATTGTTACAAAATATTGCATATCGCTTTCACAATTTTTGAATAAAAAATATCAATCAATCTTGCAACTTATGTTTTTTTTTAAATTAGAACGAATTTAGGAGGTTTATGATATTTAAATTCGGTATTGAAAAAGTAAAAGCTTAGTAAAGTTGCAAAATATTCTTTTTCTAATAAGATATTAGAAGTCAATATTTATAAAATTTTTTCTAATTTTTTTAATAGAATAATAAAATTCTAATTACTACATTTTCATATTTACAAACATCTAAATAGTGTATTTAAAATATTGAAACTCCTAAATATTTTTGTAGCGAGTTTTCATAATAAAAATTTAATTATTATTTTGTAGAAAAAATTTGTTATGAAAAGAAAGATTTTCAGAAGATTCCTTATTTTTAAAGTAGATTTTACAAAACTCAAATGCTAAATATACAATAAAGAATTTATTGAAATATTTTGTTTAAAGATCAATTATACATAATGTATATAAAAATTTGATGTACTGTTACATATATAAAAATATCAACTCACAATAACTATACAGTAATAAAATATTTTCAAATATTTTACAAATGAACCGATTTTATGAAAAACGATGTTTATAAATGTTATAAAAATCTTTCAAAGTATATATCCATTTCCGGTTTGAAGTTCTTTCACGGAACCGAAACGTGTCTTGCATTTTTATGAACATGAGGTCAGTGCCGTATATTAATTTAATAAGGATGACTTGTTCATTCTAAACAACGTGCCATACTATTTAAGTACAATTTCATTGACGAAATTTTGTAATCTATGCTGTCTCCTTACGATAATGAGTAATTTAACGTTGAATGAACAGAATTGCGGCTTTGTCAAGTAAAGTATATAAGAAATTATTTTTTTAAATTTCTTGTACGGAAATATCCAGAAAATATCTGTATAAATTTGAAGAAATATTATGTACATTTTAAATGTTTACAGAACATATCTTTATCATATTGATTACATATAGTTTATAACGATATATACTGTTTTTAAACTTTCGTTGTCAGATACCAAAACACTTATTACTTTAGGTTTAGAATCAATGCGCCGATTATTTGCGTAGGAAGATGATCGTCAAAAATTTCGCAAGATATCTTGGTTGTTTTTTTTTTGAGATTGTTTATTTTTTAATATTCATTTAATACAGACAAATTTATAAGATAGTGATTTATAAGATAGTAATTATCTTATTACATTTTTTGATAAAATATATACCAGATGATGGTTCTCTGAGAAAAAAATTAAATATTTTATAACGTTTAAAATAATTTAAACTTTTGAAATTTTAAAACTTATAATATAAGAAACTGTTTTACACAGTAAAAATTTAATGTAAATAAGTTAAAATAAAAAAATAACTAGAATTTATAAGATAGTATAAAATAAAAATTTGATTATTCTTCCTACTTGGTTATTTTTTTTACGTGACTTTGTTAAACTAAAATAATGTCAATTAATTACTACAGTAAAACATAATTCCATTGATCAGGAAATAATGCTTACGCGTATTTGTCATGAAATGAAAATAAATTAACACAATCATGCATAAAATTTTGTATTGCTTGTAATAAAAAATTGATTTTTAATTATTTTTGTTATTTTGTCCCAGAAAAATATTTCAAATTTCTCCATCTCACATTTCCTTGGAAAATCTGTCATCTGAATGAGTGGTTTTACAACAATTGTGCAAAAGGGTAAATCGTATAGTCTATCAAAGACATTATTATTAGGTAAACTGTTCAAGGAATCGTGCTCAGTGAATCGATCACAAGGACTTCAAAGGCCGTGCGCCAATTAATTCTTACTTTCAAGTAGCAGCAAGTGCCCTGTCTACTAAATAAATTTTTACGAGCCTTGATGGCAGCATTTTCGCTTAATGAAGATGAGATGTTTATAAGGATTTATATTGAAAACTGATAATAGTTCGTGAATGGAATACAGTGTATCAAGTTAACCTTCTTGTCATTGATTTTGTTGGCCTCAGCAAATAGTAACTACGGTTGATCGTCTTGTATTAAAAATGTGTTCACCAAATTCTTAACACCTGACCTTATGTCTGGCCTTCGTAAAAATTGAACCTAAGGTACGTGTCAATGTAAAGATTCGGTGTTTTATACAAATTGAATATCTGAAAATAAGTTATTTAATTAATTAAATTAAAAGTTTACTGTACATTATTCTTACTTTACACTTAGCAATTGGAATTTCTTTTTACTTAAGTACCACCATCATAAATAAAGGTCCGTTTATTATAACCCTTATTTTACAATGAAATAGTAAAAGATATTCTATTAGTTTCGCGTAACGCGTTCACCTTCCTTATGTACTCTGGAAGTATCATGTGCGTGTAATGAAAGTAGCACGTAGATCGGCGCAATCTACCCTGATTTATTTTATAGCGACGCACATTTAATAGCAACATAGACACATTGGACAATAGTCGTCATTAGCTCGAGGAAGCTTTGGCATGCTAAAAAGGCAATCTTTTAAACGGCTGTGCAATATTCTATTTTTATTTCTGATTTTTTTCCTTTAAATTTCGTTTTTGCATTTGAACCGCATTCTGCCATTGGTTTTTTTTCTCTTTAACCACAAAGGTGAAGACTTATTTATTTTGTTTTCCTGTCAATGCGGTTTGAATATACTAAAGGCAAACTGAACTAAACTTTTAAAAAATTAGTGAACGATTATTCTCTTTCGATTTGTTTAATTTTTCGGTAGGCCGACTCAAAAATAACTTGTCAATTAAAATATAAGAAAATAAAGAGACAATTATTTTTAAATATCTAAAAGATACTTAGAAAATGTTTTCTATCTAGATCTAGTTGACCAAAAAAACTTATGAAAAAAATTAAGTCGGAAAGAGCTCGAGGAACATTTAAATCTAGCGCGAAGGCGCATGGCCCTAAAAATGTAAGAGAGGAAATAAAAGAAACGAAGATCCGCGCTGTTTGTCTCGCTCTCTCAGGCGCGAAAAAAATTATTTGTTGAGAAACATGTGGAAGGCGTGTGCGACGCTCTCCGTACTTTTTAGCGAACGCGAATATGCTTATTAAGCGGGGCACTCGAAAGCTCTCCGGGAAACAAATGAGAACGCTCAAATGTCACCTCTCTAATTGTTGTCTGCTCCATTTGTTCAGCTGAGCATTTCGCATTCTGCCTGGACACCGGAACTCGAAACCGATGTAGCTTTATTATATATGCCCCCAGCTGCGTGTTGCCCGAACTTTTTTTGGTAATGCGAAGTTGACGCACGCTGGAAGTTCCTTGCGCCGAATCTGAAGAGGAAGACGGTTCGACAGCAACTTAATTGTTTTCTCTTTATTTTCGAAACCATTGATTTAATACGAACACGAAGATGGACGAATGGTCTGACTGCGATGCCTTAAACCGAATTTTATTGTGATTATGCCATACATCACTGTTGAATAATTTTAAGGAATCAAGTCATAAAATATTTCTTTAAAACTTTTTAAAAGAAAACTTTAAATAATTTGCATAATCCAAGTTTTATTGGCCCAATTTACTGAGGATTGCTATATTAGACATTAATTTTCTCTTTTTTCGATTAATACATAGTAAAAATCATTTACTTACTGTAAGAACAAATATACATGATTATTTTATTGTTATTTTTAAGTCTATTAATTAAATATTTCATTTAATCACAATAAAATCTAGTAAAATTTACGTGGACGCAGAGATTATGTAATTCGATTCTAATGATTTCTGATCGATTAACATAAACGTTGAGAGAACTATCGCTATTTTTCTATTTTATGATGTTTTGTTCGCAGTATTGGTATGTATGTCCAACTTTTTATAACTTTTATATAACTGATTCCTGCTGATGTAACAATGATATTTTCGATAAATGAAAAAGTTATTTCAACAATCACTTCTCACATCCTGTGTTAAGCGATATGTTTGAGATGTTTGGAATATTTAAGTGTGAATAGTTATAATAGATCAATTATAAAAGTCCACGTGTTGCAATGGTTTTCCTTCTTTTAACGATTTATTTTCAGTTTTTCTTACACTGAAGAAAAGCTTCTTTTTGCATTGCATGACATTAGAATTGAATTTTAAACTATAGAAACTAAATTAAAGAACTTTTTCTTGGAACAACTATATTTTTTACTCACTTTCGCTCGAATTTCGACCTGGAAAAATTTAATCAACAACTAAAAACCAACGAGTAAAATATATATTGGAGAGCATCGTAGAAAATCAGGAAAGTTTAACTTTAAAGAAGATAGAAGAAATGTCTATAAGACAAAATCGAATGAAAAAAATGCAGATTTCGCATCGAAAGCTTTGGTAGGCCGTTGGGTTCCCAGGTCAGTGTGCGCGCGCCGCCGGCGCATTGAGCGGCACACCGGCTGCATCGCCGCATCGTGCGCGCACCCATGCATGTGCAAGTGTCCACGGCGACATCGCGAAGTACCTCCACCCAGCCCAATCGAGGCACATGTGAGTGCGTAAGGATTCTGGAATTTTTGTGCCTATTATCCGACGAAAAGTCTGGCGTGTATACTCCCGGCAGCTAATGGAGGAATGATTTTTCCGACCCATGATGTGTATGATTTGATTTTCTGAAATTTTAGAGTGAAAAATTTTGTGCTTATACTCTCACGTAGAGTATAGAAACTCTCCTACATCCAGAATAATGGATGAACTATTAGTCAAAGAAATCGGTGACGAAAGTAGCAATAAAAACAAAGAAAATTCTGCATCTCTTCAGAATAAAAGTAATGATTTAATAATTAATTATCTTGAAACAAAAAGAAGAAAGTAAATGTAAGAAGTGAGGCACGTAGCAGTGATGATGATAGTACCAATCATGAAATGGTCAGTGTACGTTTGATAAGGGAGAAAAGAAAGGCAGAATCTAATGTAAAAGTACGTGCCGCGCATGCACACTAACCGGTGGTGTGAGAGGAGAGAGCGGAGTCCCGACCCTGACCGAGTACCCGCAGGGGGAGGGAGAGGGAGTGCACATCGAGCGTGAAAATCTGGGGGCCTCCTTACCCATTTCCATATTTTTCGGCTTATACCTGGAGCGCCCCTCCGCTCTGTACGGTTATATACTTGGGATTTCGAGTGCCGGTGTGTACGGCCCCACCGCGGCAGCGTCCGATGGGGGGAGGAAGAACCATTGGTAATGCAGCGAAAATGTACCTGCGCGGAGGACTCGTAGGCTGGGAAGATCGATTTGGGGCTGGTTTTGAAGAAAATTTAGAGGTCGCTTTAAAACTTACCTCCCGAGAACTCGGGAAAGAATTGCTATTATTTTCCAGTCAGCGCGCACTTGCCTTTACCAGGAAACTTTGCATGGAAGCTCGTCAAAATTCATTCGATCTCCAATTCGATCGTTTTATTTCTGCTCTGAAATTTCTTTACCAACTCCTGCCATCCTATTCATGGAATTGACCAGATTCTTGTTCAAAAAAGCATTTTACTCCGTCAAAACCTCTTTCGCTTCGAGTTTAGTTTTTATTCCACTTATTTTCTATTAAACTTATTTTATTAAACTTATTTCATTTGCAAAATCAAAATAATAAAATACTGTCGATTGAAAAAGTGTCAGTCAAATTAATGTAAGAAATTTGAATTGTAAAATGAAACATTGTAATTGCAACCTTCGATATAAAAACAAACAGACAAGATTTTCAATTAAGCATGAAACTGTATTTGTGATTCTTTACAAAAACCAAACAGAACTAAAAGGAATTTAAGTAATTAAAACCATTTAGATAATGAATGTAACAGATTATTCGCGTGCATTTTTATTTCGTACCGCTTGTTTCATTTCTCGAATTAGTTAAAATTTCTCACAATAATTGTGTGAAAAATTGAGAAGTTGCAATGCATCCTTCTGCAACTGTGCACAGAAAAGAATGTTCTTTTGTAAGGCTAGAATCATTTGTACCAAAAATATTTGTAGAGGTTTTTTTAGTTTGTAAACGAAATACTGGTACAAGAGCTCTCGTCAGGAAGGTCTATTGATGTTGCACAAAAAGAGCCGTTGATCGAGTTGTGTATACATTTTCAAACGCATTTTGCTTAGCCATGACTCAAACGTATAATCTCGCTCTTTATTTAGCGTACGTGCCAAATAAAAAAAATACATCATTAATACTCTTTACAGTACGAACGATTTGATAACATCGTGAATGAACGCGACAAAAGTAAACTTTTGCGGTAAGGAATTATAATTATATATCTTAAAAAATAATTTCTTATTTATAAAGAATTGTATAGAGTTCTTAGCCAACCACTGGTTTATTCTTTGATTTACAATTTAATTTTATAAATACGTCAAATGAAAAAAATCATCGCATATTTACGTCAAGTGAAAAAAATCATCGCACCTTATGTAACTATAATAAATTGAGTTAACAAAAGATACAGTCATAGATTTTTTCATATGTACCTTTAAAAAAATTCTTCTACATGGAAAATTCCAATTTTTGGTATAATAGTCGTGACTCAAGTACATAATAAAGATAACAAATACCATAAACTAGAAGAAGTACAATTTAATTTGCCAGTAATAAATGGTACTGATAAAAGAAATTCTTGTCATATATCGTCGTAAATTCTCGGGAAAATAAAAGCTTTAGTTTTATTAATATAAACTATTGTGCAAAACAGGTAAAAAATATATTCACTCTAAACAAAACAGAAGCATAATCATTTCAAAGACACCGTAGATTAATCCTTACTTAAGTTTTCTCTGCAATATACACCACGCAATTTGGTATTTCGGATAAAATAGAGACATCAAATTATCAGGACAGACGAAATTAGGGTCAAGATTAATGTACCTAAGTTTGAACTATCTGAGGAAACTGGCGCGCGGCGCGCGGTGCATGGTATTCAGATCCAATAGAAATTTTCTAAAAGACTTCGCACCCATTCCACGGGCCGCCACGAATCGACGGAAATAAGTCCGCGCTGCACCTAGAGAATCCGCCGCTCCTCTTAGGCCCGGCATAATGTGACTTTTCAGAATATGTATTGAGCCGACGAGCGAGATGAAATTGCCTTTCAACGTCTGCGGGAGGAAGAGACTCGACATCCGGCAGCTGGCTCGTCTCGAGGAGCTGGAAGACATCGCAGAAACGAATGTTATCCAATTCTCTTTTTCCACGCGCGAATTGCCGGGCAAATGGAATTTACTAGTGTGAATAAACAGGGAGGTTTGAAAAATTTAAAGGTCAAGGAAATTTTCAGAAGCCATAGAAATGTATTTCTTCTGTCGCTCGCTTTTTAAACAACTCATTTAATATTTATCTTCTGTCCTTTCATATTTTTCCGGGAGTGCAAAAAAAGGCGAGAACTAGGTGAGCCGGTCTCCAGCCTACGAGAAAGAAGGGGACATTACAAAACTATGAAAAAAATTTCATCACTACGCTTCATTTTTCTTTTATACGTGTATAGTGTTCGAACGATCGAGCGCTCGGAAGAACGCATTTATGCGATTTTAATTAATTTTAATTGCAATCGGTACTTCAAGTTAATATTAATACACAACCGGGGGTTAACATTATTTCGTTCATTGTGATGTAGGGAGCGAGCCAGATCCAATCATCGACTATAAGAAATTTGAACCTACATGCAAACTTTAATATATTGATATAACTTATTAAATATGTATATTTAACTATTAATAAAACATCAATATTTTGATGACGTAAACAACCTATTCTTTATTTATGACGTCTTGAAAATGCCCCACTCACGAAGAAGTAAGTTTCTTGGAATTAAGGAGGTGAAAAGGAAAATAAGTTTAAAAAAATTTTTCCTTCCATCAAACTACATACAAACTTTACAAAGCTGCGCAGGAATGCTTGCAAAATTATTTTATGAGGCAGAAAAAAGCTTGTAAATAAAATGCTGTTGTGTTTAATAAGTGACGAATGAAACCAAATTTTTAAAGGTTCCTCACATTAAATCCAAATCTTTAGATAATACGTTTGTTTTCTTTTCTTTATTTTTACCAATATGTACGATTTGCAAAAGAAAGATCTTACAAATTGTTCAAATGTACTGGGTATTTTTATCAATAAAAGCTTTTGAAATTCGACAGGTAAACTACTAGTAATTTTATGACTAATAGTCCAAACAATTTAATCAATTGTCTAAACATTTCTGTATAGTATTCGTATGACAAACGTTCTTTTTTATAGCCCGCTATGTCACGATACGATCAAATTAATTTGTACTTAAGTAATACCACTTGAGTGAATACTTGAAAAAACCTCTTGTAAAGCTTGCGCAATATTTGGCATACGTTTCCTGTTCACTGGTGAGCGGTTGATGCCAAGAAAAATATCCTTATCATTCACAATGTGCGTTCGTGTAGAGTCAAGATTTTAAAGTACGAAATCATAAATCGTACTCTCCATAGGACTCGTTATTTATAAAAATAAAATTTTCACTGAACTATAGAGTTAGTTTGTTACAATTGACAAACGACTTCTCTGTTTTACCGGATATTGAATACCTAATATAGATATTTTACATTGAAAAGAATAATAAAACATGTCTTAGATTATCCTTGCATATCCTTGACCTGGAAGTTTATTTTTAAAGTTAGAGCTTGATGAGATCTGAAAGTTAGTTGATTCGAAAAAAAGACATTCAAGATGCAAACAATGTAAGATTGACTTATTAATTCAATTGACCCTTGGCTAATGCAAAGTTCACGCTTACTGCAATGCCCGGATTTGCCTTAGAAGTTCGCTGATGCATACAGAAATGTTACATGCGCGCAGAACAAAGTTTTCTCGTTTAACGAGTGGCTGAACGACTTTTGTCGATTAATATAGTTATAATTAAATTCAGAAATATTGTGGGATCGAAACCAAATTGAATAGCTTTTCTCACTTTTAATTAAATCAGCCAAATTAATATTATTAGATTGAAAAAGCAGAATGCGCATTTATTGAAATTAGCAAATGAAATGCAATTTAGGTTCGACGAAAAATGACTTGAAAACACTCTAGTCTTTAGTGAACATTATACGGATACAATTAAGCGGTAACCATACTTGAACGCTGACCGCAATAATCTGATTTGGTCAATTTGTGGTATTGCATCTAAAAAGTGTACTTCCTCTTGGTATATTTACGATAAGCGCAAGAAAAATTTAAAAAAATTTCGCAGTTTTTTTTACTCTATTTTCTATGTAAATCTGAATTAGTGAAATTTTTATGTATATAGTAATACATTGCAGGTTAAAAGTATCCCACTAATTAAATTAGTGGGATACTTTTCACTAGAAATATGTGACTATTCACTTAAGTTTAGTGAAATCGGAGAATTTTCACTAATTCAGATTTAGAGAGTTGGAAAGTAAAATTATGTAAACCAAATGAATCACACTTAATTGAACTAAATTACCTTTAAAACCCAAAATATAGCTTTCTTACTAATAAGCCTGCTTTGAGCCACATTATGAATCATGCACAGATGTATAAAAAAAAGAAGGAACTTGGTGAATCAGTAATGTTGCACTAATTGCATTAGCAGCTGCAACAATATAACTTCTAAGAAAGGCTGAATTTAATTTGTTATAAAATTATTAATTAAATATAATTTTTTCGTAAAACAAATTCGAACTGCTATACAAAATTTTAAATTTGTTCACGCGAAAGAAGAGTATCTCGTCTACTAGTCTCCTACGCGTACTAGTGACTAGCACTCCAACGCGAATTAGAATTTATCAATTTTCCCGAAGGCAAACATGCAATAACGCGAACTGCGGAGCTCAAGAACGCAAATGAGATTCATCTGAGAAAAAAAAATTTACAGATCTATAGATATACGAGTAAGAAATGGGAGCTATCGCTAAATATCTATATGCATTTATAAAGGAGGAAAAAAATCAATATTTTACCGCGCGCGTAAAACGCGCCTCCTCAAAGAAAAATCTGAGCGCAGCGGAAACTATCCAATTTATCCTTTGATACACGTATATAAGGATCCAGGCGCTTCCCCAAAAAGCCGAGGAAATCCCGAGTGGAGCAGCACGTCCCCTTTTTCGTCCCAGTGCTCTCGTTCGCTCGCGCCTCTCCTCCCGGCGAAGGTGTCACCTCCGCCCGTTTTTCCCCGTACTGCCGGATAAAATGAGGAGCGTCGGAAAATTGTCCGTCTCAACGACATTTTCAGGAGAATAGGGTGTTCGACGGGCCGCGGGACACGTGTCCGTGCGCGGAGGGCAGGTCGGTGGAAAGAGAAAGCTGCGGACCTATAGATCCCCTCGATGGGTGCGCGCGCCTGAGAGAGAGGGAGTGATGCGCTGGGTTAGAGGAGAAGGGGGAGAGGGTGCTGGAGGAGCGAGAGGGAAACAGCGTTGCCAGGGGGAGATGATAAGCCGGGAGAGGGGGAGAAAGAGACAGAGGCTCTCGAGGACGGATGGATTTTCGCCGGCCTGCCGGCCGGCTGAGAAGTCAGTCGCTTCCAGTCTCCCGAGTCAAACGGATCGTTTCGGTGCAAAGGAGCCTTCCTCATCTCGAGTATATAATATATATGTATATTTTTTTGTGCTCCAAAGCGCGTACGTTAGTTTTACCAAAGACAGAGGCAATGGCGCGCTTCACAACCGTTACAGCCATTTTACTGCTCGCAGTTTTTCGTAAGTGTTGATTTTTTTTATTATCTGCTTACCGGCACGACTGGTGTGATTTTTCTCAATCGCCGTTCGAAAGAAAAGACTATTTCTCTTTACTTGTTTCTTTGAGTTTGAACACCTGTAGCAGATTTTGTCAATGTTCTCTTTTTCATAATTTCAGAAATTTTTTTAAAACAATTGAGTTATCATTTTGATAATTGGATAAAAATCTTACTACAAATAAAATAAGAAATAATATAATTATTCAAAAGAATTTATATATAAAAAGAAATAAAATTAATTTACGAATTAATATACTTCTATTATATTAGGATGTTATAATAAAAGAATTATATCAAAATTGAAAATTTATTAAAAGTTCGTTTCAATTAAATTTTATGAATAGCTATTTTTTTTAATGTAAACTTTATACTGCAGGGTAAAAAAAGCTTGTTTAAAATGAACTTTTTAAAAACTTTTTTAAAAAAAACTGCTCGCCAGTATCCGTTGCAGTATTAAAAAATTCATTTATTGGAAATTTGAGGGGAAAGAAAAGTTAGTTCACGGGTTCGGATTCAAAACGTCCGTGATAAACCTGCCCGTGGTGTTTCACTTACGTAATCGTAGCAGAAGTTCCATTTACTGCTCGTCAATGATAACGTACACTACGTACAGCCAGGCGCATATTTACAAAGTTTTCCAATATTTCAAAACAAAATCCTCCGCCTGCAAATCATTCCCTCACAATGACCGTTTACAGCATACACACAATCGAGAGGTCACTTTAAGCGAAAGACCCGTCATGCTGGCGCGTCGATATTCTTCAATCCGGGAATGCTAAAGTGCTTCGCTCGCCCAACGCCCCTGTGTCACACTTACAAAGCATTTCAAAGTGCAGTCTTTTTTTCGCTCCCGTCAAGATCGTATTGATCTCTGTCAAAGCGAAGTTATTTTCAACGCTCACGGCTCCAGTGCTATAGGAGCTGGAAAAACCGACGATTTCTCCGGATAACTACATCCTTTCCTGCTTGCGTCTTTCTTATTCCAAGCATTAGTATAGACGATGTAGATAAAAATTGGTTTCACATGCAAATTCATGATGACTAGAACATCGAATCAGGATTAGATGGTGAAAATTTTCGTTCTGGCAATATTTACAAATGTTTTTCCAAACAGCAGTTTGTAACGCGAATCCACTTCCACTTGCTTATTAGAAATTTTCATTACACTTTATTTGCATCGCCTGCACTAAGTTTATTCATGCGCCAGTAAAATATTATCATCGAGATTATTTTTTTTTTTATGTTTTTTTGTCGCTTTCTATACTCCCACATATACATTTCTCGAAGCAAATTTTAATAACCGAGTCGTAAAGTTTGTTCAAACCTCGAAATTCTACGTGGCGAGTAAGAAAGGAGAGAGAGAGAGGGAGAAAGGAAACAGCGCCTTATGCTCGTCGGGAGTCGCTATCGTCTGTCAAAACGAATAATAAAATTTTATGCGGCATTTTACAAGATTATACGCGCCGGAGTATAGCAGCCTTGACGGCGTCGTTCGCATTATATATCCCTCGAGAAACTTCTTTTTAAGAGTCGTCAATGCAAACAGCATGGCTTCGGGGAAAATCCAAGAAGAGCGCTCGAAATGACCCCGGCGAAATTTTCCAGCCGCCCCACAGTAAATCATAATAATAATGCGGCAGGCGCTCGAAACCGATCGGCAAGGAACCGAGCACCGCAAGGATGAGGAGGTCAGGTGGAAGGAGGGGGAGAGAAGTGCAAGCGAGGAAGGAAACGTTTAGTATCGGCGACGCGTCGCCAGCAACAATGAAAAAACCTAACGCGATCATAAAAGCCCCTTTACGGTCGGCCCTCCCCGGGTGCGCAATTTCGAGGGGCCGACGCGGTGGGGGAGGCGGTCGCACGCGCTTTTCCGAGCCGATCCGCGACGCCATCGTCCGCGCCTCTTCGGATAGAAAAAAAAATATTCAGGGAACGAGGCGCGAAGATCAGTCGCCCCTTTTCTATTATTTAAACAGATGCCGCGAGCGGCTGCGACGGCTGCTTCTTTTCATTGGCCGCTCGATTATTCAGCAACGCTAAATCTGCCCAGACCGAATCAAGTTAGAACTTTCCGCGCGAAATAATTCACCACTTCGGTTTTAATTTTTTACACTTACTCACGAGTCATATTGTGGAATCCGATGAAATTTTCTCGTTTATTTCAGTTTTGTGTCTCAAACGGAAATTTAATTTTGGACGTGCTGCGCGTCTTTATATTTCGATGCGGTTTTCCCACGAGGATGAGACTAGGCTGTTAATTTCGAGTCGTAAATTTTTTTAATTAATATAAAGGCACTTGGATCCGATAATGAAAGATTCCAAAATTATATAACTTTTATTTTGATTTCCAAAATGGATCGGTAAAATTGGATTAAATTTAATTTCAATTTGTCTCGGCTATACACAGTCATAGTTATTTTTGTACTTTTGTAAGTCATCAATGTTGAAGGAATAGATAAGATAGAATTTGAATACCACCTCGAATAAAAAATAAACGTGTAGTATTAATTTCTGCTAATACCTCTTAAAGTGAGGAAGAATACCGTAACACCAAAATTGCTTTTATGTAAGCCCTGGTTTCGAATTCATTTTACTTTTCGTTCATTATCAGTTCATTACGACCTACTTTATATTTTTAGTAATTGCGTCATAAAAATTTGTGATTTATCAAATTCCCCGTCTTATTGCAAATAATAGAAACATTTTTTAGTGCTGAACTATAAAACATGAAGACTGAATAAAAAAAGAGCAAAATATTTTAAAAATACAGCTTAGCGCACTTAAAGCGTTTAACGCTTGAAAATATAACTCCGAGCCTCACGACCGAAGGTATTTCGTTTACAAAAGCTTCAGAGGCGAAATTGCCAGTGCGGTCGGGACGCCTCGGGCATGTATTGTCACCACGGAATTTCTGGGCTCTTTTCAAGAGGCGCTTATTCTTTCCATATAGGCTAATTACATGCCAATGCGTTGTTTGCCTGACTCACGTAGATTACGGCAAGTGAATCACGCTGATAAAAATTTCACAGGTCGCGAAGGAGTATGAGGAAGTCTCGCGCATGCAGGCGGCTCTTTTTTTATCGGCGACGTTTACGGCTTGTAACGAACGGCGCGCAGATAATTACCGTATACGCACGTAGCTCGCCGCGACGGCACCCTAGGTGAAATTTTATCTGGCTCGGGTGTAGACTGTAGACCAAAAACTGGGTTAATAACGCGCGTGCGCAACAAAAATTTACGCCTAACCGCGCTTTCAATTATCGGCTTTCCTTTTCTTTTTTTCGACCACAAATTTCGTCACAGACCACGTGCATGAATTTGTACGCCCATATGCCCGGAAATTCGCAAAATTATTCTAGCCCGAAATAGATATTTGAATATGCATGCAATTATTCTGTTACCAAGAGCGGTGATGAAATGAACAATGCTAAAAATATGTACGTGAGTGATATTAATTTTTGCAATATTTTCCGCGATAAATGAGACGATTTTATAAGTTTTAATTTTTATGAATAGGTTTCTTACTCAATTGCACGTGAATATTGATACGAGTGATAAATTTATTTTTTCAATTTTTTTTACGATATCATGCGTGTTTACTAACCTTTTCATTTTACTTTGCGATTAATTTAAAAATTAACACTTGAATAAAATTTATCCACGTGTAAACGACGAAAAAGTCACTTAATAAACGATTACTGAATTTTATTGAAAATTTTCCATTTTGCTGGGATTACACGCAGCCACATTACAGAGTTATATTTTATTAATAAGTCTGCAGCATAATTAGAACACTTAACATTCTCAAGAAATTAGAGCTAAAAACTTTGTCGCTTAATTAAATGATTCATTCATCGAGAATCAGGATCTAAGAGCATCTAAGTTCATCCAGCGAGACGTTACACTGAACTCGTCACCCTATTATCCCGTGGGAACAGAAAACTTATTTACCTCTTGAGTCGTCGTTTATTTATTTTTCATTGCTCGATGTATATTATTGTAATAGATCTAATAACGTTTTTTAATTTCAAATTATTGTATAGCGCAAAAAAAAATCTAAGATTTACCATTTACTTTGTATAAATATGAATAAAAACTGTACATAGTCGGCTACAAAAATAAATTTTTTCTAATGCCAAGTACTCGCGCTGCTGTTTTTTCCTGCATTCCGAGCTGAGATATTTTTAAATACTATTCCTGAATTCATACGAGATGTTAGAATTACCTCGTATACATACACAATGCAAATATTCCGCTAGTATAATCAAAGAAAAATAAATTATAATTTATTATTTTATTTGCGTGTCTAAATGTGCTTTTTACAGAGCATTAAATCCGCAATTCTTAGTTAATTTTTTCTTCATCATTCATTGAAATATCTTATAGCTAAAAAAATTCAAAGCTTTTTTTTCTTTTAAAAAAAAAAAGAACGGCAAAGTATCGCTCGATCGAGCCGTGGAGGCGGACCTCTTTAAAAGCCGCAAAAGCGCGCGATCAATGCGCCCAGGTCGGCGACTATAACTCCGGATCCGCGCGCGACCACTCTCGTCCTCGCCATTCAAAATTTTTCTCCGAGCGCGCGGCAAAAAACGAAAGCAGCCCGGCGGAAAAACTGTGTGCGTCTGCCTCCAGCGAGCAGCATCGGAAAAAATGACAAAAAGCGCGGGGAGACCAGAAGGGCACGCGACTGGCAAGGAAAAAAAAGAGAGGAACGAGCGAGAGAAGGAAGAGCTCGTCGGCGCTAAAAAAAAAGGGACAGCCTCCGGGAGAGGGACGGAGAGAGGCGAACCTCGGGACAATCGATGAGACGCGGATCGATCGGCGCGCACGCTAGACGGGTAACCCTGAAAAGGCGCTCTCGCTCTAGCTGCGGCCGTGTAACGTGCGATGCTGCGCTCGGGCCGCCTTGTAACCCGTTAATATAAATAGAAGCGGCGGAAGAGAGCGAAGCGGCGTGTCGCCGCGACAGGCCGCGCAGGGGCGGCGCGCTGAGCGGTTTTCTCGCGGCGGCGCTGGAATATCGATGCACGTGTGCACGCAAGCGTCGCAAAATGCACTGCAGCCTTGCGGCTCTGCATAGGCTGCGCGAGGAGCGCGACTCCAACTCCACTCATCGACGGCCTCCTCATTTTCGTACGGTCCGGTTTGGCCCTGCTCTCGAAATTCCTTCTAATGATAAACCACTGATTTTCGGTGCACATTCAATGTTTTACAAAGTGATCAATGTGTAACTGGAAATTGATCAATACTCACTGCATCATTCGGTGCAAATGATTTCATTCAAAATGCACTGTGGAAAATTTTGAATTTCCACTCGATGATTTTATGCAGGATTTTAATTTTTAAATAAAAAATTATTCACTTTTAACAGCAGTGGACGGAATTTAGAGAGTGCTTTTTCATCTCATGATCCCACCTTGAGATTCGTTTTATGTGTCGTTACATCAATTCGACGCTTTAGATTTTCAGGCTCTTCGGGGATTTTATAAAGGCACTCGATCTTTTTGAAATATCGTTATCGCTGATAAAATAGTATCTGCTCGTTAAACTGGATAATGATGATTCCGAGTTATTATCTACATTGATAAGAAATATCAATATTAAGCGAATGAATAAGCATAATGTAAGCAGAAAACTTTTAAGCGATAGGCACGCTAAATATTTAGGCTCGAAATAAATATAAAATCCTGCCTCAAAATGACATTGTTAGTTGAGACGATTCGCTTACTTGCTCGTAAGCACTGAGTAGGCAAATATTTTTCTAAGGAGTACATTGGTTATTTATTATGTTCCTCCTTATTTTTAATTTATTCAAATTTATTGCAACGTCTCTATGCTGGTTTAAATAGACGCAACGTGCATATACGTATAAATAGTTTAATTGTTTGATCGATTGTAGGAAACTAGTTAAATCTTTTTACGTTGCCTCAATTTACTCGTGAATCTCGATGCACGATAACTTTTAATTGCTCTTTATTAAAAAGCGACTGATGCAAAATATCAGTGAATAGCCGCGACGATAATTATAATAACGCGGAAAAAGTTGATCCCCCAATAAAAGCTTTCATCTGCAATAATCCAGCCGCGACGCCATTCGTATATAAATAACATTTTCGCAAAATGACAAGCAATCAAGCTTTCGTCGAGCGTTTCAAGTTCTCGCAATCGATAAGAAAAAGCACGCTGCACCGTAGCCCCCAAGAATCGCGTCGGATAAATAGGCGGTGCTCGTGTTTCGCGATAATCGCCGCTCGCGCAATAGCCCAGAGCAGCCTGCAGTCTCGGCTCGGCGCCGATAGAACTCGAGGCCCGCAAAAAAAGAGGCGCGACGAGTGAAATCGAATACTCGTCCGCGATTTCCCAGGCGTGCGAGGGACACGCTCGGCCGCCCCGCGGAAAAGAGAAAACGCCCGAGGAAGCAAGACGCCGAAAAACGGGCGATTCGCGCGCGAACACAGAGTCTGCGTCCGAGCGGTGCACTGCCGATCGATTGTGCTCGTCAATTAGGGCTTCCCCCCGCAGATGCGGGCTCGGTGTGTGTGGGTAGTGACTGCCGGCGCGACCGGCTTCTGCCTCCCCCGCGCCACCGAGAGTCGTTGACTCGTCGGGCCGCGACTCTTTCGGCCTGTATATCGCCGAACGGCGACGCGCTAAATTTAGCTGCCGTGTGTTTTTTGCGCCACGCGTCGTCGAGTGTCGCCGATCGGCATCGAATGAACCTCTTTCATTCGGCCTCTCTCGGGGAAAGTCCAGCCGGGGTAAACGCGCCGGATGGAGCTCTGCGACCCGCCGGAAGAGACTGCGAGTAATTATAACGCTGATATTTCAGTTTTAACGCTTCGAATAATTTAGAGGAGGATTTGTCGGACTCGTTGCTTTTCATTCATAAATTACGAACCTCTAAAAATTGTTAAACGCGACATATCGAGTGTAGATTAAAATTAGTTCCTTGTCCATGATACATTGTTTCGTTTTGATGTGATTCAAAGGAAATTTGCAAACATTTTGATCAACATTTGTGAATAAAAAACTTTTAAATGTAAATTTAGTGTACGGGTCTGTAGAATCTTGCTTGCCAATGTTTTAAAAGGATTTCGTGTAATTCAGTACAAAAAAGTGTTCTTGTAGTTCAAAATGCTGTTATTCGATAAATGCTAAAGAAACTCGCCAACCGTGAACCAGAAATAACGATGGCACCTACAGAGTTTACTCGCACACAATGTACTGCCAAAAAAAAAAGTATTGAACTGGACGCCACCTGTATTCATTCAAATATTGAAGGTTTAAAGATACTCAATAAATGCAGCAGTAAATGCAGTAAATACGATAAAATACGCGACGCGTTATTATTATACTGTCATGCAAAACCTTATTGCAAAAATCCTTGCAGCAATGCACTGATGCTTGTAGAAAAAAAAATTACTTTGAAGACCAGTTCGAGGATATAACTCACTCGAGTGATAAAACTCGTTAACAATAGGCCCTCGAATAAATCTTAAATTCATGCAGCATTTAACAATCTCGTAAAATGGTGCAGATTTCAATCGTAAGGTTGGAAAATTACTATGCAGCTGCAATGAAAAGCGGCCTCATTCATCTCTTCGCAGAAAATCAAGCTAGTTCACGAAATCTACAAAAAAATCGTTTCTAGCAGGTCGGCCTAATACGCCTACTAAGGTTACTAAATCCAATACTTGAACGAGTGACACTTGACAGCTCCATTCTCTCGTTTAAAAAGTGGGCAAAAACGGGCACACTGGAACGAATGATGTTTCAGCGTCACACGATGAAGAAACAATGAAATATTCATAATTCCTTAAAAAAAAAAAAAGAAAACATTTTAGCTGATAGAAATGTAAGTCTCGCACGTGAATCCGGCATAAAATCAGGTGCCTGTCCACGCCCAAACAGTCTTTGTAAAGGCGAGGATCCCCACATGAATTAAAGAAATTAAGTCGAGAGAGTGGGGCGAGAAAGAACGAGGCGGAGGACAATTTACGTAGACACGTGCACTCGGTGGCGTGGATAGCGCGCGAGAGAGCGGAAAACCGGGGGTTGCGTGAGGTTAGGTGCGCGAGGCCCCGGAGCACGTTGTCCCTGACCAGCAGACCGGAAATAGCTCTCGGTCAGAGCCATTGTGCACGAACGAGCGACCGCGAGGACGAGCCTCGCGCAGGAGATGGAGAGATGGAACGTCAAGTGGCCTCTCCTCCCCTTCTCCGCCCTGCCGCAGTCGCCCCTGCCTCTGAACGTGCGCTTGGGAATTTTTTCTAGAGGGAGAAGACGTGTACCGGAAGATAATTCGTCGTCTCGATTCCGCCGCTCTTCTTCCTCCTTTGACGCTGGGGCTCAGGTGCCTCCGAGGCGCGCCGAGTCTAACGGCCTGAGCCGAGCGCGTCCTTTGACTTTTACATTCGCGCGCCGATGGCCCGGAAAGGATTTGCCTTTATTTAGCTTTTATTTAGATTTACAGGGACGTTTCGGTATATAAATATGAATGTCAAGCGCATGACTGGCTGGGAGCGCGCCACTTTTCGCCTTTAAATTCTTTTCTTACGCGAACAGACATTTTTCCAGCCTATCAGTTCAGAATCGAAAATTCGCGATCTGAATATATCCAGTTGGTCTAATTTAGTAATGGGGCGAAACAATTTACTGCGACTTCGGCTTTACGTGTCCATCGCTGTTTACGGAGTATTTCTTTCGTAACTTGATTAACCTTGCATGCCGTACCTTCTGCGCGTTTGTCTTGCTTGATTGATTGGTATTTGTACTTAATTCGATAAAGAAAGGAGAGGCAAGAAAAATTATTTTTTTTTCGTTAACACTTACTCAAGTAGAAAACATCGTACGGCTACTTAATTATTTCAGCAAAATGTGGACATCACGATAAACTACTAAAGCATTGCCAATTATTTCACGAAGCTTTAACTTATTTCAAAGTAAAATAAACTACTATGCTAAAATATTCAAAATCTTTCCAAGCTGTAATAAATTCTATTCATTATTATTTGCTTTCCCATCTTATCCATTTTAATTTTTTCTTTTGTTTCGACATCAAGTCATTCCTTACTTTCTTTATATTCTTGAATGCCTCTTAAAAAATGTTTAAGTTTCGAGTTGTAATTTTCTCATCAAATAATCAAAGAACTTTATGCAATTATTTTTTTAAATTTCGAATCGTAGACCAAAATTCGGGGCTTCTGATTTATTACATTGCCCATTTCCGACTCTCGGATAGCAATGGATGGAACACTCTTAATACGATCAGAATAAAATCGAATGAACATTGGATGGCGCAGCGATCGTTTTATTTATGCAACAGCTGAGTCAGTCAGTCATCAGGGGCATATGCTTGTATAAAGTACTTGATGACAGTTTTCAATTGTCGTAAAGCTTTCAAACATCTCTGTAAGTGTATTCAATTTATCTAATGCAAATCTTATAATAAAAATTAATGGAGCGCAAATAAAGTAATATCTCTGTTGATTCGATTTGTGGAATAATTACTTGTTCGCGATAGAACATTGGATTAACCTCAAATTAACTGACTTTCTAATTCTCGATAACTGGGCGAAGATGAATTCCAATACTCATTAAATGCAATAAATTATTTAATATTTTTTCTTAAATTCTCGAAACAGGGTCATGCAAATTTTTATGTACGAATTGATATTTTTTCCTTGCTTCAAAAAACTAAAGGCAAATTTAAATTCAATTTTGAAAAGGTCGAAAGAAAAAGTTTGAATGCCTACTCGAACAAGCATCCCCTTGTTCGAGTGAAAAATGGCATCGGTTCTCCGAAGTCAGACATCTGTTCGGTTTTAGTTTTACGAAAGCCAACAGCGAGCTCCACCGTTGTTATCTCCACGAAACCGAACAAGGATATATTGGGGAGTGCAGCGTGGCATGACCCACACGTGTCTGCAAGTTTATCGCTAGACCGACGAGCCAAATCGCGATAGGAAATTACTTATCTGCAGATTTCCGAAGGGTACTAATCGCCTCGCTACACTTAAGCACTTCGCGCCTGACCTTATAAAATAGCGTCCCTAATCTTTGATCGATCACTTACATAATTACCCCGCCTGCATTAGCCCATTATTCGCAACTTCAATTTAAGGGCTCGCTAAATTTTTCATTAAAAAGTTTATCGTGTCGCCGTTGTGTTATTGTGCATTTTATTCATCCTTCTTCTATCAATGAGAATCCATTTTTCTTCCAAATATTCCAAATGGAACGCCATGTTTACCTGAATATCTTTTTATCTAAAACCACAGAAATATTTAAAAACTAAAGATCATGTTTTAATTTATATCGACTGCGCTAGAACATCTAAAAAAAAAAAATTACGATAAAATTATCAAAATACGAGGTCAGGATTATTTTTAAGTATTATGTACTTCAATAATTTTCTTCTTATAATGACCGCGAAAATATCAGTGAATCTTGAAAAAATTAGTTCCAGCAGATAATTAAATTAAAGAACGATGTGGCAGGGCGTGGCTGAGTAGTGATTATTATACTACAATACGACTAACAGCTGTTATCACTCCTGCAGAAGTTAGATGGATCACATAATCAACTTTTTCGTCAAATGTTTAATTTTTTTAATTAATTAAAACCTTTTAAAATATTATGAAAGCTTTGAAATAACACAAAATAAAATAATATACGACTATCCGAATGGCTATTAAAAAAATTCTGGCTCCAAATTGTTTTTATTGATCATAATTCATCTTCATTTACATTGATCTTTTTTCAGGGTCTCACGTAAAGGAAAACGATCTCGCCTCCATCGGCACTTAATATCTGAAACTTATTTATTTCAATTAGCCACGTGTATCGCAAGTCCTTCCGTCGCCTCTCGGTCGCCGTATATATACGTCAATCGATTTTCACACGCCCGCTCGAAGAATGTTTTCGCTGTATTACAGGCGCCACGCCTCGGTCCCCTATAGTTATAAGTAGTCAGCCGCGGCGAAAGGGTTCATTAAATCAGTGTCGCCCGATGGCCCGTCCATTATACAATTCGCGGCGAAGCCGTAAAAGTAAGTATCCGCGCGGGGTCGCCGCGCGAGGTTAATTCGCTCAAGTCGCCCGCACGGCCGCGCCTTCCAGTCACGCGAGGGCCGCGGGCCCTCGAAAATTCGGCCACGCGCCACCCCGATATGACTACTCATCGTCGGGATCCAGGGCTGCGGGAAAGCGAGTTACGATAAACATCTGTCGTTTCTGACGCAGGCGGGTACTTTGCCTGATAAGGCGATTTCAGCCTGGCGAACGAGTGGCACGCACCCCCTTCGGACTCGGGTGTATAAGGCCATTGCCTTAGACAGGCTCGATAACCAGCCGGATATTTTTGCTCTTACGTATAGTCTATACTCTGAGGCCTGCTGCTAGATCTTTTTCCTCAGTTCGCTTAAATGATTTTATCAATTACGCCCATGTAAACTTGAAGTTTCGATTAACCAAATGGAATGATTGGATGCAGGAAAGAAAATATTAAATAGCTGAGTTTGAAAGGTGCTAAAGAAGATTGAATAGACATGGAAATATGTTATTTATCTAGAAAAATATTTGACTTTTATGGTCCACGTACCGTCGAAATAAAAGAATGTTTAACGGGTTTATTAAAAATTTGCAGCTGGTCTTCGAACAGCACGCGCCCATTGGTATACCGATTATATATTCGCTATATAAACTTTCTGAGCGCTGTAGTAACAAACTATCCGTCGAATTATTTTTAGAGACATAAATTGAGCACACTAGAAAAATTGCGCGTTCTAATTTTTTTAGAGAAACTTCTTCGTTTATATTCGAATCTATAAATACGCGAAACCGGCAGATACGCCCCCAAGTTCGAGCCATTACGAAAGTTTATAGTTGACCTAAAGGAACGGGTCGTAGGCTCGACTTGACACAGATACGAGGCCCATATGGAGTCGACGTACGCGAATTTAAGGAGGGCCGAAATTTCGGATCAAAGTTCAGGGAGATTCCATCGCGTTGCGTGTATTTTTACACCCAAGGCCAGGAGGTCGGCTAGGCGCGCGCGTCGGTGTGGATTATTGGAGAACGTCACTGTGGAGACACGTGCGCGCGCGCACTCAAGTCCGCGAGCTTCATTTTCCCCGAGCGCTCGGGCTCGCTTCCTTTTTCTACCGGCCGGGACGTTAATTGAGAATGGATGAGGGTGCGTTGGCGCGGAACGGATGTTTCCGCGTCGAATGACGATAGAATGACCAATTAGGATAACCAATGCAGGCGAGCCACGGCATACCGGAACTCGCTCCTTTTTTTCGCCTGGGCTGGTTAATGAATCTGCCTGCCGGCAATGAAGTTTTAGCGAAAGTACGAGGAAAACGCGAGGTGCTTGGTTAACCATATTCATTGATATCGGTTGATATCCTGCTTAAATTTTTGCATCTCAATTAGTTCAGAAAGATAACAGTTAAATTGCAAGGTGACCTAATAAGCTCATTGAATATTTGAATATTCAATTTTTTAGTGATTTAGAAATAACATTTTTTGGCGATGATGTATTTCGTAGATGACTGTAAAATAATTTTATCTTTTCTTTTACAGACGTCGCAATGTCGGTGACTGTACAGGAGTTCTTCCCACAGGCGAAGAACAACTTGACGATGATCAAGTGGGCTCACAAAACGAACAGCCAAGGCGATTTGAAGAAAGCCCTTGAATCCAGTAAGTTATTTTAATTGTACTAAGAAATTTTTTTTGTCTCGCTGTATAAATCAGAATAAAGATGCGATAAAATCGAAATTGATTACAAATGATCCCAATGTAAGATTCATGAACTTCAATTAAATCAAGTTTTGGGCAATTACGAAAAAGCATGTGGGTCCCACAGTCTTTAGTCGTTCCAATTAGAATTGTTTAATATTACACAATCGGGAATGACACTCTCCATAAAATTTCAAATATTTCTGACCATTTGTTAATTGTGTATCACACCCATTTAAGCTTTTAAATTTTTTTTTTGTGCAAATTTGTCTTAAAAATACGATACTTTTCTTGGTAAAAAATTTAATTACAATTAAATATACTCGGATTTATTTCGCAAATAAATAGTTGCTCAGCAGACAAAATACTTGCTGCGCTTCTAAAAAGATAATCCTAAAACTAAGACTTCTGTACGTGTTATCCCGAAATATCCACGGGTCTTGAGATACGCGAGTGGAATTTTTGTTAAAGGCGCCGCCGAAAATAAAGAAGCTCATTGAGAATTCACAGAGGATTCGTTTACTCAAGCGAAAATCGCGAACAACTCCAGTAGAAATTACCCGTGAATGGAGTTTACTGCGAATCTTTTAATTTGCCGTTTATTATGTATAGAAGCACACACAACAAGTTTTTGGATATAGGTCATCTTGTTAGTGTTATTGGCGCATTTAGCCGCTTATCTTCATCGATTGAAGTTAATATATTATTCAGGGTGTAGTTATCTGCGAAAACCAATTAAGTTTAATAAATGGCAATGAAAGAATTAACAGTACCATATTATTAAGGGCTCAAATTATATTTTTTTATTCTGTAATAGGGAACAAAATGATATTTAGCTCAAAATAAACTGGTATATTAAAATTGTACGGATTTAAATTCACTTAATAGTAATTATAATATTTAAATACTTCTAACGTATATAGCGAAGAAAATCTCTTTTTTTTCTTCTCGTGTGCTATTTGACTCAACGAAATGGGTCAAAAGACTATTCAAAGTGAAAACCAGCTTTCGGCAAGTAACCTTAAACACGCGATTCAGGGATTCAGGGTTAATGTCGCGTCCTCTTCGCTAAGGAACAAGAGGGAGGAAAAGCGAGTATCCGTTACGCCACTGAGGATCGATAATAAACTGCTCATTTTTCCTTTTTTGCAAGATGTAACGATGATGATCGAGGCTGATGTGCTCCTGGGAAATCTGACCAACGGCGGAAATACGACTAAGTCGAACATCCCAATCATGGCTCACCCACCCCAAACGAGCAGCGATCTGAGCCTCGAGGACTTCGTTAAGCAGGTGCTTGAGAACAAAAAGAAGGGTATTAAGCTTGACTTCAAAACCATTCAGGCATTCCAAGCGTCCGTACCAATTCTTCAACAAATCGCAAACGTAAGTAACCGATATATGTCATTAATGTATTTCTCGCTTAAAAAATTATTGTGTGCTACGCGCATCTATTATGTTCTTGTACCAAATTTTATAATTTCGATTCCAGTACCAACTGTGTGATGGAAATATATAATCACTGATAACAAAACTGAAGCGCACATTTTATTTCACTTTTCCAGAGCTTGAAACATCTGTTACATAGCAAATGTTATTATTCTAAAATAATCTGTGTAAAAAGTTAAAATTTTCGAACGTACACGTTCAGTCAATTGTTCGATTTTTTTATTACTTCAAAAAAGTCACTGAATCGTAACAATGTGCAAACTAAAAGGGTATACAGGCAAATGAAAAAGAAACGTATTTATAACTTTTCTGCGTAACAATAATAATAACATTTGATCTAACTTCGAGAAGCATTCGAATAAATTGAATTTTTAGCAAAATTTAATAAACCGAGAATTTTGAGAATTTTTCAAAGTGTAGCCTAAACTACCTAGAGGCACGTAATCGTCATAAAAAGCCTTTGTAAAGATGAACCTTTTGTATTACAGTTTACCGTACCAGTATGGCTGAACGCTGATATCCTCAAGGGACCGGTGAACGGCACCAGCGCCTCGGTGCCCGTCGACGCCAAACAATTCCTGGAGGGCGCCGTCAAGCTCCCGCAAACTCTTCTATCGATCGGCTGGACCACCAGGTAAGCGACTCTGGGAAGTACGCGATCAACAGTCAGCCGGAAATTCCCGGCGATTGCGAATTTTCGATGTCCATCGGACATTCCTCGCGAACTTTCGGAAAACACGCGGCGCTTGGGGAAGGCGCGGGCAACCTCCTTGGCCACGCTGAGGTCGCGCGGTGTACTGTGTCATTACCTCAAGGGACACGTTAATTAAATCTTGGGCAGGACGTCGAGGGCTCTCATTACGGGTAGCACATATAAATATCCTTTTGTTAATTTTCGAATGAAAAGACGAATACGAGTGTCGCGCTCTCTCAGAATGCCTTTTTCTGTGACGCGCGTTATATGATAAAAATCTAGCGATAACATATTTTATCATCGATATTTACTTGGGGCACTGGTTTAAAATTAGATTAGATTAGATAGAACAAGCTGAACTCGAGTTCCGTGAATTTAAAGCTCAGGAATATTCCTATAAATTTATAAAAGACTATGAATAGAAAAAAGGATAAGTACTCGAAGAGTTGAAAAAGGAAGTATTATTCACTTGCATCGCTTTGCAAGCGTTATTCATGAGTTGTTACGCGAACTTTTCAAAGTTTCTCTAAAATTAACTATTGCGGAGAGTCGAGATCACCGTAACCGGTATCATTTATACGGAACTCGTTTTCTCCGGTCCTCGCAAAAAGGAAAAGATAGAGTTGCGAGGATTAAGTTTAAAATTGGGTCAAAGAGCTTCGCGTTTTGAAAACATTATAATTTAGTTAATTCCAACTCGAGGGGACATTGGTTTAAGCATAGCTACGTCGACGTAACCATTATGTCCGCGGGGAGTCCAAAAATGCAGTTTAATTTGCTCCAATGAACCGAAAAATAGCCTTGTTTACTTAACCGTGAAAACCTATCGAAGGGTACCACAAAAGCAGAAAACATTTTCAGCTGCAAATAAACTAAGTATGATTCATAGATTCAAGAATAAAAATGCTCTTTGAAAAACAATGATAAAATATTTTTTGCGCGCCTATAATTCAACATATTCTAGCCACAGAGTAATTTCAAGGCGAATCACGTATCGATTGGAATTTCCTGGTCGACTGTCGCATTAATAATCATCATTCACAAAATAATATAAAAAATATATATATTTCTTCAAATAACACGTCATTGAAGAATGTCGCTGTAAAACACGAATAATGCAACATTCTTCCATGTATTATTTGTGAAACGCACACCAACGTTAATTTCTTGAAGATAATTAAATCTCATTGAAATGCATATATAAATAATAATTAAAGAAATTTAAATAGTAAATTTTAATACATGTAAATGCTTAAATAGTTGCATATATGCAATAGCATCGAAAGTCAATCAATAACCCGGCCCTTTGAAATGTTTCAGCGACCCGGTGAGCAGCCGAAACGCTACTACAGAAAAGTACAGCAACGAGCAGGCTAAGGAAATGGTGAAATATCTACTGGACAGCAAGACCAACCAGTCGGTAACTTATCCAGTGCGAGCTTGCTACGCCGCGAACGATGCTACGGTGCTGAAGACCCTCCTGACCGACAGCAAGACCCCGAATCCAACCCTCACCATCTGGTCCGCCGAGACCGACGTCGTAGACGCTGCCAAGCTCTCCGAGGTGATCAAATCCGTCGGTCTCGACAAAGTCTACGTCGACGTGCCGGAATCCCTGTGGCAGAAGTTGAAGCTCTCCAACTCGGCCTACAATGCCCAGAGCTCGCTCTCCGTCGTCCTCGCCACGCTCTTTGCCGGCCTTATCGCCGTCAAGCTTCTGTGAATCGAGCGGCTCGAGCTTTAAACAGATTAAGGCGATGAAGGAGTTTGACGTCCCGGTCGACGGCATTGAGATTCCGCGATGAGAATTGCTGTGGGGAAACCCTCCAAGCGTCTTTCCTCAAGGCAATTTTTCTGGCCGGCGTCGATCCTCGTGCGAATGGGAAAAAGATCTTTTAAGAGCGATTTCGTTCCCTGTGGGAATCGAAGAGTGTATTTGAAAATGTCGGCCGAATTCACAAAATTCCGCGTGCACGTCCGTTGTTTTTTTTTTTTTTTTTTCATTCGAGTCTTTATTTTTGCCGGCGACGAAGCGCTTCGCACAAGGGGAAGGATGATTTTGTTTTACCCTCGCCGCTGTTTTACCCTCGAGTGCTTTTTTGTGAATTCGACCGTTTCGATTAATCAGAAAATAAATATATTCACTTAGAGTGTTCAAACGTTACTGCGTTGTTCCGTTTGTTGAAATATCAGTTTCTTTTTTAAATTACTCGCGCTGCATAATCAATATGCAACATGATTTTTTCAAAATGATTAATTGTAAAAGATGATGAGTGGAAGGATGGTAAACATTATATACTTAAGTTTATATTTCGACAAGCTCTATAGCTCTCAGGTTCCTCGTATTCGTCGTAAATTTTCACAGCCTTTAGGTATTATCAATTTAACGATTAAACTTATTCAGAATAAAATGTGTGCTTCTAATATGTCAAACGATCAATGTTAAATATGAAATAATATTTAGCTTCAATTCATATAAAAAATCTGTAATTTAATGAATAATTTATGCTTTCATAAAATTGTTTGCCATGTGAAGGTCATACCTGTCTTATTGCGTTAAACTAGAATCGACGAATTTTAATATAGTTGTAATACATCATTAAAAATATAATACGTTACATCTGTTATAAATAAAAAAAATATAACGAATTACTACAAAAATAATGAATAATGAATAATAAAAAACGTATCAGTAATAAGTAAAGATGTTACAAGATATTATTAATGTTTAGTATGTTCAACAGCGAAAAAAACATAACATGAAAGTAAAAAACAATTTTGTTACTCCTAGAACACCTTCAGGCAAATGTTCGCGTTACTTTTTATTCCTTAGACCAATAAATAGTATTCGTTTTGATGAATAGTGTTCAACATTTTGTAGGTAAATACGTTATCCGTATAAGAAAAGTAAATCTGTTAAATGCGCCCGGCTTGATAGGCCACACTGTTGAGAATATACTGTCCAAACCTTTGATAATGACAAACAAATAAAACCATCTCATACACGTAACATTTTGTCATCGTCATTTATTTTTTATGTAAAATAATTAAATTTTTCAGAAATAAAGAAAGTTCAAAATAAATTATTTTATTGTCAATTAAAAAATAATTTTTAATTACGCTTATGTAATGAATACATTTTATTGATTCATAATATTGAAAGTTTACGGATATGAAAAATATACCTATATGTACTGCCTTTAAATGATCTAAATTAAATAAGTTGTTTCATTTATTGTCGATTTAAGTGTAATGCAAAAATAGATAGGATTCAGGTTGTCATCATCAATTAAAAAATTTGTTATTACATCAAAGGAAACAATTTATTTTTTAATTCAAGGAAAATTTATATTAAAAGCACAATAAAACTTTCCTTCATGATATTTAAGAATGAATTTCTAAACTGTTTATTTTTTTAGATATTTTGTTATTCTTATTTAATGATCCTAAGCATTAAACTATTATGTAAAATTTAACACTTATTATTTGACATTGCATTAAAATATAAGTTTCTTATCCGGCAAATTTAAGTTCGAATGTAAAAAAATAACCATTATGCATAAACGAAATTTAATTTAATTTCTAGCAAGATCTTTAAAAAACTGCTATAGTAGACATTTGAAATTTTACCTGTGGTTTATCTGTGAAAGGTGAGACACGTACAAGTCAGGATCGGAACGACGAGGGTGGCTTTTCAGTAATCTCACAACGAAATGACCGCTCATGTGAATTTAGAAGCGTGACTTTGAATAAATGTATACAAATATTTCGTACATTTTAAAATTCCTAAGAAAATAAGAAAATACAGTAGTGCAAATATTCCGAAACTTGAACATTTTCTATAAACTAAATAATAAATTTTAACAAAGTTATTACGGATACAGAATTTTTCGGATCATCTATTTATTTACTTTTTCTTATCCTGACATACATTCCTTGTTTCGTCCCTTTTTCGGATTGTTTTTGATTATTCATGAACGAACTGACAAGTCAATTTGTAGAAGTTTAACGTCAGATCTTTATCTAAAAAACTTCTTAAGTGAATTCTGACATGCTCTTTTCGAGAAACAGAGATTAGGATTTAAAAACTCAGCAATATTGCCCAAAAATCATATATTTCAGATTAGAAAAATAAGTGGTCGAATATTTTTTTAAATTTTATTTACATTCTTTTGACTTATTTTGCAGTCATATTGCAAACTAGAGAAATACCGTTTTACATACAAATAATCTGCCAATTGGATCATATAAATTGTTTTCTAATAATGCATGTACGCAGACATGCTACCATATTAACTTTTGCCTAAGCGAAACCAATTCCAATAGATCTTAGCTACAGCAACCTACTTCAAAGTGACGACTGAATCATTATTCTAATTCTTAATAAGTATAAACTGTAACTACAATCTTTTCTATGACTTATTGAACCGCGACTGTAGAATGTGAAAATGAAATAATCACAACTTGCTAACCCAAACGAGTGATCATACTTTTACTTATATTATATTGTACTGACCCGATCCGTAAATCATATAAGACAGTCACTAATCATAAAATTCATATATTCATGCACTTTCACGCTTATTAGCCTGTAATTAGATTAGAGTTTATTTATTGATTCCATTGCGCGTTGATTTTCAAGTTCGTTAAGCTCTTTTAAGATCAATAAATCAATCTAGCTTTTAATTTTTAATAAAATAATTATAGTTAATGAATTTAAAAAATTATTGATTATTTTCGAAAATTTTATTAAATACAGTTCTGTTTACGAACTTATTATTTTTTTCAATCAAGAGTTCACACCAAGTCATGTAAAAGTCATTAAATTACTTAATGAAAGGGAATGGAATCTAATTAACTTTTTGCACGATTATTCATATTTTTTTTCAATTTATCATCGCATCTGATGCAGAAGAAAGAATGGCCCACCCCGAGGCAACTCGACCTTTTATGGCCCTAATATATTCGGACATCATTATTTATCTTTGCTCCTGCCCTCCAACTTTCATCAGTTTCGCTCACACCTTAGCTCCGACCCCGCCTTATTTTAATTACTCCATCGAAATCTGAATTAAATCCAAGCCAGAGAGTTGAGAAGTTAAATAATCCATATCAACATCACAGCAAAACAAGAAGAAATGAAAATTTTAAATTATTAATTATCAGCTAAGTGGTCGATTACTTATACTTTTTCGCAAACAAATATGTTAAGGTGTATTTGCAGGTTAACAATGCTGTAAAAATTATTTGTCAAAAAAAAAAAAAAAAAAAAAAAAAAAAATTGAGAAACTCGTTTTTACTGCATGTTGATGAACTTTGACAGTCTCGGCGATCGTCGTTTCCGAGGGCAGCCAGTTCTTCTGGGGAGTCTGCCGTGCATCGCTCCGTCGCGGCGCCGCAATTTCCCCGGTATTGTATACGCGCACAAGGCAATCGAAAAAAAAACCAAAACACGACAAATTCATAGCAACCTCCGTTGTATAGAAGCATTCCATTGCTTGATCGTAAGTTCCTCCAGCCCTGTGTTTATTGCTTGTCGAGATGCTTTAAGGCTCCGAAATCCCTATTTCTTCCGAAGACAGATGCATTTATGTCACAAAAGTGCAACGAATCCTCAAGAAATTGATCATCATTCATTAATTGGATATTTATAATAAATTAGTAGTTTGCCTGACTGCTGGATATAACTAAGCTGTGAAATTTACAACTATTTACATATGATTTCCATTACTTAACTTTCGAAAACTCGTTGTAAATTTATGCTCCATGTCCAAGTTGGACATCTTTTAATTGGATTGCGTAAAGAAGATGTCGATATTGATAGACTTTCCAATCACCCGCAACAAATCATTAACAAATTAGTTTTCGTTGTAGATTTTAATAAAAATTAATTTGAGTAAAAGTTTAACCAAAAATATCTTCATTTCTCTAAGTTTTATCGCTACCCAAATCCGCGTGATTCATATCTTATTTTTTAAAGATCAGTCAAAGAGAAAAAGCATCAGTTTTTCCGATTATTCGCAGTATAATCGGAAATCAGGTACATCCGCGCAGTCCTACGGGAACCAGTTTTTTTACGCCCGTAGCAAACGCATCCTCCGAGTCCGATTTATTTGGGATGCGCGCGACGCGCGAAGCGAATGTCCTCCGCGCCTTGAATGGCGAGAGCCAGAAAGTGAATGGGCGCGAGAGGAGTGGAAAAAAGGCGCGTGGAACAATTTGCCGCCCGGAGACCCTCGTCGCGAGGTGGAAATAAAACGACTGTGAAATACGAAATGCAATCGGGCGCGAGGTGGGACGGAGAAAACACAGAGAATCTACTCGGCGATCGGCGCTGCTCGCGCGGCTCTTTTTCGTCACCTACTTATTCAGAAATTCCTCTCCTTCCCTTCGTTGAGTTTTATTTTTATTTTAAATCGTTTGTACGCGGATTACATCAATGTGGACGTGCCTCTTTTGGACGATAAGAATTTTATCTCGACGAATATTGTAGAGGTGTCGATGATTACAATCGAGTCTAACGTTTATTAAGAATCGTTCACGAAATCGGTTTATCTAAAACTAAAAAAATGTTTGTTATCGTTTAGTTTCATCGATTTTAATATACTGATTTATAGTTTCACATGTAAATGAGAATATTTTTAAATATGATAATGATATATCTCTACTCTGTGAATGTGTTAATTATAAGGTGATTTATGAAAAGCAGATTACATAATCTGTTCACCGTTAACATCTATAATTAGTGTACAAAGTGACAATTTTCAAAACATTACAAAAAATTAATCCATAATGATGATTTATATTATCTAATTATTATTGATTCAAAATGTTGTAAACAATTTTTAGCTTGGCAAGTTGCTCGTCTAATAAATGGAGATTGAAAAAATTTCGTGAGCAGATTGCCGTTAAAAATCACACCGGCAGATCTCATGAAAAAAGAAGCGAACGATTTCGCAGAAATCCAGTTTATCGCGGCGCATCGCTGATTCACACCTGCGATACAGAGTCTAATTCACCTTTATACCGTTGAAAATCCCAAAACGAAAAAATGAGATTTGAGCCGCGATCCGCCACATTCTTCTCCGATTCAGAGAACGAGAAGGAAGCTAAAGCAGAATAAACGCGAGATACAAATTCAATATTTCAGCATTTCGTAATGTAAGCTGATAGTATAAAGAAGCCAGAAAAATAAATGAAAAAAAAAATTAATTTTATAAAAAAATCTAATTATTATCTGAAAATAACGACAAATAAAAAACATTAAATCGGCGTATCAAAAAATGGCTAAAGAAACATAAAGTTCAGTAAACTATGAAGACATGTATTAATCTAATTTTATTTGTTATTGTATACATTTTGTAATATTTATTTACGCCGTGTATCTAAAGGACATTTTGTATTTGCCCGTTTGTCATTTAAATAAAAAATAAAATGAAATAAACTGATGCAAGAAAAAAATGAAAAAAATCGCCTCGAAGGTGGTATAGGTAGGTGTCCAGCTGAACAGGCTAATTTCTCATTGGAAAGCCCGGCCGCGAGTCTAATAAAAAGAAGCAATTGATCATCTTAATCCTTGGCAGTGGCGCGCGCCCTTCCGGGGCAGCCACCCCGAGCGCGACTCCTCGGCATAGGCGCGCGAGGATCCCCCGAGAGACGAGCGAGCGGCGTGCGCGCGGGGGACCAGGGAGGCGACGGCGAGAACGAGGAGGAGAGAGAGATCGAGGCGGGGGAAGGTAGCGGGCAGCGCACACGGAGCTGCTGCACGCATGCGCTCGCTGTCTGTGCCGCGAGTGAGTCCGTGCTGAGCCGGCTCGGCCGAGCTCCGATCAGTCGTCCGCGACACCTTCGGCGCGCGCGCGATACCAATTTGGAGAGGCTCCCAGAGTGCCGCCGCAAAAAAGCCGGCGCTCTATCTGTTTTCCCACTAAACTGTCGGTGCTTGCCCTCCCACGCAAACGCAGTTCGTACAGTAGAATTTTTTTTTTTATTTGCCGTTAATACAGTTCGGTCGTCAGTGATATTGGTGACGCGGAGACATCCGAAGTGCCGGCGTATCGAATAGAGTGAGTGTCGATCGGTTCGCGCTTGCGGCCGCGGGGGTCGCGTAAAACCCGTAGCATTGGCCAATAAATGCTCCGATCATTAATAATAGATGAGCGAAAGCGGTCTCGAAAAAACGATGCTCCAAGGTCACCGGCTCGGCCGCGCGCGAAGCTTCCACCACCGAGGCTGCAGCGAATGCAAGGACTGCTGATGCCCGATCGAACAATCGACAAAGGCGCAAAGTGGGAGGAGTCCGCAATCGCGATGTAAAGTCTTTGCCCCGAGCGCTGGACTCTCGACGGTGTTCGCCACCTCCGAAAGAATCTTCTCAACGACTTCGCGAAGCGATAAAAGCGCGAGGCAGGGGAGCGGGCAAGAAACCGGCAAAAAAATCGGATGCCGCCGAGAGCGCGCGTCTGACGAGGAAGATGTTCGTGTCAGCGAAGAAGTGCCTGCTGGCGCTCGTGCTGCTGGCGGTGCTGGCGAACTGCGAGGCGCGCAGACACGAGGAGTCGACCGGGGAGCTGAAGCCCCACCGGCACCGACACAGGCACGAGGTTTCGGCGCCGCGCTGGTCCAAGCGCGACGACTTCGAGGAGTACGCGGACGAGAGCCGTGCGGCCGACTACGACGAGTACTCGTACGACAACGAGTACCCCGACGAGGACGAGGAGGAGTACGGGGAGCGTCGCCCGCACGGCTCGAGGAGGCTCGGCCAGCACCGGCGATCCGAGCCGCGATACCAGACGGCGAGATACCGTCACCGCGGCGCGCGAACCGGTCGGCCGCACGAGGCGCATTCGCACCACCGCTCGCGGCTCAACTCGCACCGCAAGCGCTACGAGGACGAGGCCTACGACGAGCTGGACAGCGAGCAGCTCGAGAACGAGCCCAGCGGCTATCACTACCCCAAATATAAGCCACGAAAGCGACTAATCGGACACTCTTCCGACTTGCCCGAGTCTGCTGCTCGACGATCGAGGTACGAGCCCCGCAGGCACAGGGTCGAGGACGAGGAGGAGGATTACGCCTACGATGCCGACGACGAGGACTACGCGGAGGACTACGAGGACAAGGACCGCGGAAACCGCTCCAGGAAGCACTCGAGCCGCAAGAGTCGCCTCCAGCCGGACTCGACGGAGGACAAGCCGATCTCCCCGAGGCGCTCGAGCAACAGGATGATCAACGAGTGGCTGAAGCTCTCGAAGCAGGACTCGCACAGGCGACGGAGCGGCCGTCCGGAGAAAGCAGAGGAGGAGGAGGAGGTAGAGAACGAGGAGGAGGAGTCGGACCTCTGGAAGGACGAGGACGACGAGGAGGACAAGGACCTCGACAACGACTTTTATAAGAGCGACGCGCCCGTCACGTTCGACGATATAATCCGGAAGCTGACGGAGGAGCGCACGACGTCGACGACAAGCCGATCCACGGCGAAGCGCAACACAAAGGTCGGGAGCCATTTGAATTCCTTCGGCGCTTACGAGGACGCGCAGTCTGCCGAAACGCGGAGGGACAGCTGGCCGGCGCAGCGCAGCCTCGGCGTCGACGGGAGCTGGCGAGAGGACGCCAAGAGAAAGAGCCTCGAGGAGCGCGAGGATAACGCGGGAGAAGGAGAGGACGAGGTCGACACCAAGGATGCTAATACGGTGAGTCTTTTTTCTCTCGCTCTTTCTCTCTCTCTCTTTGTGCGGACCCACCGAGGGAGGATGGAAACGAGTCCGGCGACCCTGCTACGCGAAAGATGAGACTACTGCTCCGAGGCCGTTCACACTTTCTTTCTTTTTTCGAAATTCACGTGCCAACGTAATAGGAGGACTTTAATTGGAAATTCGACGGCTACCGGGATGCGCGCCAGATTAGGGGGCTATTCCGCTATTGTTGCTGTTGGTTTTAGAAGGACATGGCAGAGAAGCTTGCGGTGGTTCGCTCGAGCCGCGTAATAATTGCTTTATTGCTCTGGAAATATTGCTTGCACGTAAAAAGTGCTAGTCATGCAGGACGGTTACTTACATCAAAATTTACGATAAAATGTTGTTAATAATTTTTAAAAAGTATTTCGTACTTAAATTATTTTCATTTTAAGCAGCTAGATTTACGGTAAAATTATTAATTCAAAGCTTCTGCGTCGTGCATGCTGATAACTATTGATGATTGAGAAAAAGTTACATGAAACGCTATTAAATTTAACTGGAGTTTATTGTTGGTGTTTTGAACCCATAAAATTAAGATCGCAATATCTCAGCTTGTAACTTATATGCAATAACTGTTTTAGTAACAGTGTAAATTAATTAAATTTTATTGAAATTTCTAAAGAAACTTTGCTAATAATAGCAGCAGCGCCTTTCCATCAAGGTAAGATGCGAATATTTAAGTTTTATGGTTTCAAATTTTACTTAACACAAGTTCAGTAAATCTATTAATACTATACAGACACCGCAAATTTTCAATTAATTGAAAATCTGCTTTTCAAAAAAAATGCAAAGCTACTTGATGCCTATAACAAACCGCGCCAAACGGTAAATTGTATGGCCAGAATAAAAATCAATTTTTCAATTATTAGTCGAGAAATAATTCATAGAATAAACTACAAATTATTCTCCTCGATATTCATCATATTTCCATCTTTTGTTCTCACCATAACGCGCTCTCACCTCAGGAGATCAATTTCGCCCATAAGCCGTCCGGCAGAAGACTTTATCAAGTCCGGCGACCCGAAGTCTGGACCCGGTTAATCGGCCGGCAGTCGGCGTCAGGTAGTACGCGCTAGGCGATCCGGCGAATAAAGCCCGGAGGAACCCTCGAGCGTGCGAGAAAAAGGAGAAGCTTCCACGGAGTCGCTGAGTCGGCGCATACGCTATCCAGACGGTGGCCGGAGGAGATTGCACGTCGCGTGCAATCGAGCGATAGCGCGGGCGAACTCGAGAGTTCACTTTTCGAAGTGAATTTTTAGAGGCATGTGGCTCCCCTTTCCGCCGAATGACTTTGGCAGCCGTCGAGTAACCTTAGATTCGGCAAACTGCAAAACTCGCATGGACCTTCGAAAATTTAAAACAATTTCGAAGTACCATTGCACTTTCCCATTTAACGCACTTCAATTGCATTTCGATCCTTGATTTTCGTAAGTGATGTTGTTCACCGTGAATTCTAAAATCAATATCAGCCTCAACTATTCCTCAGTCATATATATTTATCGTATAATTCCGATCGAACTTCACTTAAGGTAAGTTCGTTTGATCGACAATAGATTTAAAATTAAATTTGTAAAGCGCGCGCTTCTACAACAGCCGCCATGGAAGAGATAATCGAATGTCACACTAATTTCCAGAATATTGTCTCTCGACAATGGCGCGCGCCCTGTATTGCAGAATCGTGAAGCAACAAAAGCCTTGTAAACAGGTTACTAGGAAAATGAAAATTCGCATGCGCCCGACAATTTGTCTGCCGCGCAACAATAGCGAACGCGTCCCCGCATTTGAATCAGCCTCTCGGAGGGCAGACCTTTTCACGACAGTCAAAACAACTTCGCGTCTCGTGCGAATCCCCGGAGGTTTTTGGAGAATCCCCGGGACGAGAGCCTTCGGAACGCGGAAGAAAAAGGGTACAATATGCGTGCGCCCCAGGAGGAAGCTTAGGGCAGGCTGGAATGCGTTCGAAGATGAGCCGCGGTTTCCACGAAGCGCCCAGATGCGGACCTCGCAGAACGGCCTTTGATTAACGAGCGCGAAATCCGCAGATTATTTTCGTCACCAGGAGGAGGGACCGATCTTGCCACAATGGCTTTGACACGCGCGCGCGGATAGTTCCTCTGTTTGCACACTTTCTTGACTCTTAACGCTGAGAAAAGCCTTTCTTTGGCATTTTCTATGGCATATACTTCAAGTTGAGAGATTTGCAGGCAGTTTTAAATTTATTTTCGAATTTTCAGTGACACTTCACACTCGACAGTGGCTTTTCTTCCACTTCTCGTTGAATTTCAAAATAAATTTTAAAAATAGGGCACCTTATCGTGTAAACGAAAAAAAAAAACAGTAAATTACAAGTAAAAAATTCAACGCGTTAGTCGACTTGCAAGAACTTTCTTGAAAATCTCAATCGGTCAACACCTTGAACCTATTGTATCATCCTTATCGTAACGACTTCGTAAGCCTTACCCTAGTTCTGTCTTGAATAAAGAATGTTTAAGCTGGTAAAAATAAAAATCAACTCACTCAGGCAACTTCTAGATAGTAAAATATAAAATACTCTTCATTAATTATAATGAAATAAAACTGGGATTTCAATTAATTTATCTCTCAGCGTCAATTACACATCGAAACGTGCATTTTTCATTTAATCGTGTTTGAAAAAATGCTCATTAAATTTATTTCAATATTAAGCTCGCGCAGACATCTAAAACACACACCGTGCAATCAGTCATCGCCAACAACGACGATAATTGCACCTCGAGTCGAGCTCCAACAAAAGCACGAAGTCCGAAAATTTGGCAATTTAAAAGTCCCCGAGCTGGAGCCGAAATTTCACTTTCGACGAATTGCGTCGGATGAAGGTGCACCGCACACAGCTGTCATTGTCCGGCCGCGCTCGGCCTTTTCGCGCGCGCCTCTTCTTTTTGCGGCCGGCGAGGTACCGCCGGCGCAGGGACTACCGGTCATTTAGCTTTCGACGCGGTCCCTTCGCGCGCGAGTCGCGCGGCATTATTTACGGGGGAGCCGGAATTGCCGGTAATTGAGCGTGACGTATAGTTCGGGGCGAGATTCCAAGCTCGACCCTCGCGCGGTTCATACGCGAATCCTTTGCTCTTTCGATTGAATCCAAGTGGAATTTTCATTTTCCTCGATTTAATGGGCTTGATTTAAGAACGCAATAACTGATAGGATATTGAAAGGATGAAAAAGGATCCGTGATGTATGTATTTAAATATTTTTACAGGAATAAAGCTAATTTTGTAATGACGTAATTCGTATTTTATGCAGAAAGTATGTGACGTAAATGCAATGACGAATAAAGTGTCTCGAAGATGCACGTGGTTATGAATTTTTATTTTTTTTTCTTCAAAATAATTGTTATAGCCTGTAAATACTAAATATGCGTGCGTAAAATAATTTTATTACGCAAAATCGAGAAAAAAAATTTGCACCACATTTTTTTACATAATTAATGACAGCGCTCCGCTACATTTTTAAATTCACTAAAAATATCCTTTTAACATTTTATAATATTCATAAAAATCTTAAAAGTCGATCTCGTTATCAATTTTCGATCGAAATGGACGCAGAAAGCATAAAATGAAAATACCCAGACTTCTATCCAGTCCCCTCAATAAATCGGATGCCCATTATCACCGTCATAAAGTGCATATTTTACCAGGCATAAAAAATAAAAGTATCACCTCATCTCCCTTACGCTCCTCTGATGGATAAACGCCATTAAATATCTCGCGGCGAGTAATCTCGCTAATGTAACAATGGCAATTAAAAAGAACGCCGACGTTAGCCGGTCGTAGGTAGCCGAGCGCGCAAATGCCCGGAGGGGGGCTTTTAGTCCGCGAGCCGGAAAAACCACGAAAACGTAACTGTTCGTCATTATGTAAGCGCGTCACTGGCCACCCCGTGAACCGCACATTCAGGAAGCTCTGGCGCACCGCCGGTCCACGACAAGCCCCCGATTGTGCGAGCCTAACCAGCGCTTAATTTCATTAGCCGGTCCGCGGTAGCGATAAGCCCGTACCCTCCCTCGAAAAAAATATTCTCGTCTTCTTTTTAGGCGTTCCAGGAGGGAGCTCTGCGTGACTCTGTGCTCCGCTCCCTTTCTCACTGCTTTTTTTTCGGCGCGTCCACGACGTTATTGCCTTCGACGCTCGTAAACGGGGCAGACGCATAAAATTTATCGTCGTGTTTGACATTTGCTTTAATTGAGGAACAACACGTTCTCATATTCTCGTACATAGTTGTTGTTAAGTGCAAACTTCCTCGTTCCTGATAAAAATAACAGAATTTTTATTGATAATGTCAATTTTATATTAGTCTTTTTGAACGATACAAATGACTCGACGTTTTAAAAAAATGATATTCTTACGACAGAACGACTATTTAATAGCGATCTTACCCACATAATGTGTCGTGAGTATATAGTAATCAAGAAGAGATAAAACTCTGACTGTCGTAGTCTAAAATGAAATATAGCAGACTGCATAATTTTATACACATCATCATCGCAGCTACTTATTTATACCTCCTGCAATGTAAGGAATAAGATACAATCGTTATACAAAATTACAATTACCACAACCAATTTGAATTCCTTCACGTAGAAAAACATAAAACGGAAACCCAATTGCTTCATAGCCACTTCCAGTATAAAAACGATAGGCGGGCCCGATCGCCTTTTCCGCATCCTAAGCATCGTTATATGGAAAAAGAAAGCACTGTACAAGCGCAACGTCTCGCCGTTCGAATGTTGTTCAAACAAGACTATGCGCCGTGGCTCGAATGACTCTGGGAGCGCGATAACCGGCGGAAGCCCATTGAGAAAGCGCCGTGGAGTTTTTCAGGTATATAGAGGTACCCACGCATCCGGCGCCGAGGCTCTTCTCGGCCGTCGGCGAAAAATGCGAGGTCGACTCCTTATCGGCGCGTCGGGAAGATCCTGCTTGACTCTCCGGTGGGACAGTGCTCGCATTACTGCGATACCGAGGAGCATCTCAACTCACAATGCCCCAGTCCGCGTTGGCTTCTGAAGACACTTTTCTTTTTGTCGGCTGCGACGGTTAGCGTCTGTCAATATTTGCGCGAATTGTGTGAATACACTTTGCCAAGGTGCAGACTCTTTCGGTCCCCGGGAAGCTTGTAATCTTACCGCTTGCGGCGAGGTGCTTTCGCGAGAAATATTTTGCCCACCGAGATTTTAATATTGACCGAGATAACAATGAGGCGACTCAAGGGTTCGCCTTATACGAATGGAGATTAAGTTATTTGCTGTTACAGTTTATTGCTCTTGAAACTTTATATAGGCTGTTTCGTGCGGGATATTAATGGGCTCGATTATTGCTATTCATTATCAATAAATAATAAAATTTAAAATTAATATAATGTAGAGATCTGCTCTATGCTTTCACTAATTTTTATCTTCGAATTCGCTTAAGCTTTACATAATCATTTCTATGATTATCTCCGCAACATCCGATTAAAATTTCATTTTTGTCAATTTCTTAATCCCAGCTCAAAACGATACTCGCTTGGCAGCGAAAACAATCGATCGTTTAAAAACCATTTCACCTTATTACGTAAAAAAGACTGACCATAGTGAGTAAAAGGAAAATTTCTCGAGTTAGAAATCGTTCGTCTTCGCCAAAATGCATTGGAGGTCGCAAAAGGTCTTGCGAACGCGAGTACATTTCGAAAAAAGCAAACGGGTGGTGGCGCCAGGCTACTGTTTCTTTTTCTCAGGGGAACGAGGCGAGAAAAGTGAGAATTTCTTCATCGGTGCGAAGGCCACTTATCGGAGCCTCGAAGAATGCCGCTTCTTTAACGAAATAATAAACATTTTCGATAAAAGACCAGTAGCTGCGTCTGCATTTTAGTACTCGCAGTTTACTGCTTTTAGCGGAGATAATGAGGTAGACAAGATATGTGCGTGATTGAGAGGTTTATGACTCACTTATTTATTAAGTAACCTTTTTTGATATTATTTTCATTTTCCTCAAATGACGTATTTTTTAATCGAATTTATCATTTTTTCGTTGTAATGTTAAATGTATATTTTATTCATTGAGAGAAATATATTTGTTGATGACGACAAAAAAAAAACTATTAAAAAATGACTGTTTCTAAGTTCTCATAAACCAAATCTAGATGTAAATGAAGAAGTATATATAATAAGATGTTTTTTACACAGTAGCTCAAATATTTATTTTACTTAGAGTCCTACCGACCAAAGACGTGAAGAATTTTCTTAAAATAACATTTAATTATCACACGATTAGTCAAATATTTCTTGTAACACGATTCAACGTTATCACAGCGTTGAGACTACTTGTACCCGCGCTTACGCCATAATTGAGTCAGAGCGACGACAGAGTGACAAAGACAACACCACGGTGGCTAACAAAATTATGTGCCAAAGCGATAAGGCGTTTTCTTTAATAACACACTTAAAGCGAGATCCGCTGCTCGTTGCTGATGCCCATCGTTTACGTAACAAGATTTCCCAGAAAAGAAGTATAAAGCAGCAAAATACCCCAGACTCTGTAGTGTCATTCTAATAAGTTTTTTATACAAACAATATTATTCGCTGAATTCGTAATATGGAAACTTGGAGCGAGAACTGGTTATAGAGGAAAAGCGATCTCGTTTTTCCGCGTACTGGTATTTAGGTTTATGGATAAGCTACATTAAAAAACACATGCACATGCTTCTGGAGTTCACTATAAATTTCGATATATTTGTATAATAAGATTGTACTTGTTGCATTTCTTAGAAAAAAGATGATGACTACAAGTGTGAATAATCCGATACAAGTGAGCTTGACCTCGTGAACTTCCCTTCTCGAATAAATCTCCAATTCAAATGATATGAAACCGAACATTTGTATAAATGAACAAGTTTAAAACAAAATATTCGAATCACGACAGTCGCTTAGGAATTTTTAAAAAGGCTCGAACCAAATTAGTATGAAATTTAGATGAAGGTTTTTAACGCAAATTTTAGCAACGAACGTCCGAATCATCGCACAATCGATTATTCCTACAAAAGCATTTTCCACGCGCTCGTCTAGAAATTTCGTCAGGAAAATTAATCCCCGATCAGCAGGCGAGATCACATCTATTACGCGGCGTAACTGATGCATTAACCGGGGCCGGCAGCTACTGGCGCATCCCCGGCTACCTGCCTCAGCTCCCGGGCGCTCGCGTCGCTTATCCGGCGTAAATCAAGGGGCCCCGGCGTATCCGCCCCGACTCTCAATCAGCGCGAAAAGCTGCGCGCGCGGAAAATTCCCCCGCATCGAAAAAGTTCGGTGCGCGGCTCTCGTGCAGCCCCCGCGGCGGCCGCGCCGCGGTAATTGTGCAATCGTGCGGGGCGCCCGTAAATCGCCGGCGGAACTCGGCGGCCGGCGTCTTCTTCCCCCGCTGTTATTATTCAAATGAGACGGCTGACGTGGAGACTGCGGCCACCTACCGATAAGGCCTCCGAAAGGCCCTGCGAGGAATTTGTTTTGCCGGGAATAGGCAAATTTGCTCGCTCGAGGTCGTTTCCAGCGTCTCACCACCTGCTCGCAGATGCGTATATTGACTTGGAACGTTTATCCGAGTGCGATGTTTATTGTTTATTGTAACTGTTGCTGCGATAGCCTTGATTGATTTATACGGCTGACTATTGTCATTTTTTGAAAGCGTACACATCAAAGACCGTAAAAAAGGGTTTAATGAAAATTCATAGCCTTTCCACATATAAATTATCGTAGGTCATTAAAAGGATGCTACTCAAATGTTTTTTTCTTCTTTTTTTTAAGTGTGGAGATAGTTAATGATTAGTACAGTTATTAAATGTAATAGTAAAAAACTAAGAGTAACTGTTCGGCCGAAGATTAAATCAAACTTGATGTTGTCCATAAAGTTCGTCTCGATGAGGAGAGATTAGCGAATTCTTAAAAAGTGTCATAAATTTATATTTAAATGCAAACACCCAGGGCGAATGTTGCAATTCTTATTTTCATTCATAATTAAACGTATATTTTTTCGAATCTCGTGGATTTCCTAAACCGAGCTTTGTCGGTTCCTATATACCTTTGAATTTGCAAAATGTGTTCAGGAAAAGCTTAAGAACGGCGAATAAATCTAATTAGCCTACTTTCGAATAGTTTATTAAATCATCATGCATTATGTCAAACGAGCTTAATTAAAATGACAATTAAAGTGCATTTAAGAAAATTTACTATGGAAAGCTATGAAACTTAACGAGAGTTCCCATATTAAAATTTAATTTCATTATTTCGCATAGCTTCTATTTCGGTGAGTGCAAAAAAAAAAAATCGCGAAAATGAAAACAGTTGGTTCGGATACTATGTGAAAAGTGAAAAGAAGCCAAATCGCGTTAGGCCTGTGCGTTGATGCGGCGTGCGCTAAATTGTCAAACCGCCGGTTCGTCCACGACACGGGCCCGAGTGATCGATCACCTCTGAATTATGCAAAGCCACGGCGCTTGACTGACCTGCGCTCCTCCTCCTGCCTCTTCGCGATTTGCATGTCAGTGGTTATCCACCGGCCCAGCTGCACGCAAAGCCGATAGGCCCTGCGGGCTATCCGCTAAACGATAGATCCCACTCGAGCTTGCTTTTAATCTCCGCGTTTCGCGGAGATCGGTCGCAGATTGCAGATTAAGACCTTTGCCGCCTTCATTTTTTTTCAGACGAGAAAGTTGGTTAAGCTTCCATCAGTAATATTTAACTGTTGCAGTAATGCACTTGTAAATTTAAAAAAAATTTGAAGTATGAAAAAAGTTTGATTTTAATTTTGTTATGCGTTTGAAACATTTTTTTTACAATAACTGTACAAGCACATCTGATGCTACGCTTGTCTTGCGATGTAGACATTTGATCATTCGATCGGTATTCCAAGTATCTTTTTTCAAACGCATTGATCACATTGTAGCCTTAGTCGAAATTCTGGGCTATTTTCGACTGAAATAAGGTCAGAAGTGATTTCATTTGGAAGTTCTCCAATCGCCGCCGCTTTAATAACGCAGGTAGAAAACGAACTCGACTCTTTTTTTCTTTGCATTTTAACAAAAAGCCTATATAACATACATAGCATTACGATATACATACTCCCCAAATTAGAGTTTCGACGTCAAAGAAGGCATAAAAATTCATTCATGAATTTCTTACACTTCCTTTCGTAAAACACGCAAGTATTTACCTCGATGGTAATCAGCGGGACGAAATTTTAAAAAAAATTTCTTCCAGCTTTAAAAAAAGAGAGTATCCCGACGGGAGATAAGGTTCAGAGTCGGCTCGCTTTAATTAAGCCCGTCGCCGAGTTCGTTCGCTCTCGGGCAGCCCCGAAACCATCCCGATAAGCGCGCAAAAAGAAAATGTAAAACGAAATGCAATTTGGCTATCGCGCACGCATGCCGTCCGAATAACACGTGGGTCCCTTACTCTCTTAGCGGGCATCGTTGATGAAGTCATTATAAATAAATCCAAGGGCGGTAGTCGAGCGATGTACGCGAGGCAAGGAAATCTCCCCCTCGCCTCGAAAAGCGAGCACGTTGCTCTGTTTACTTTGGCATTACGCGCGATAATCTTCGCTTCGGCGCGTTGGAGTTCGCCGGCGACGGCGCGCTATCATCCGCAAGTCCATTAACCCTTAACCTGGCTCGTGATTCTCTCGCGACGCACAATCTACGCCCGTTGTCATACATATTACTGAACTGGTTTCTCCTTTTTAGACTTAGAGAAATTGTGTCAGTGAATTGATATTATCGTATTATTGTTCGTAGCCGTATATTTTGTGAAAAAAATAATTTACGATGTTTCTCATTCGCGTATTCACCCAAAAAATCAAGAAAAATATTTGTCTACTTCATTTTCCAAAATGGACTATGGAAAGTGCAACATACAGTATTTTACGAGGCACGTGTTTTTGTTACGTGCAGAATCATTTCCCGTGCGGCTTAGTGTCGAACCCCCTCCACTGTCCCTGAAAGAATTGAAAAAATTTAAGTATTGACAAATTTCCACGAATTAAACGAACATTATCATTATCATGGAGATCACGTTTCAGGATATCTTGATTGACCGGCAGTGCAAATTTATTGGACGGAATACCTTTTTCATATTTATAAGAATATTTCGAATGGAATTTAAAAAACTGTCGTCGAAATAACCGTAGCCTTTAATTATTCAAACACTCTCGTCAAATTTTTATTTTTCATGCAAAACGCCAGATTTTTATTCCATTTGTTCATTGGCGAACACGCCGCGTGCACCGGAATTTTTTAATATTCATTTTTTTTAACGACGATCAATTTAACGGGATAAAAAATAGTTTTGAGGACAGGAAGCTTCGCGGGCATCGAACAATTTTTTTTCACTGCACTTCCTCGTTGAAATTTCTTATAGTCCATTCCAAAAATGGCATGAAAGAGAATTGCGCGCTCATTATCATAATGACAATCTGTCAAAAGACCGGTCGGGCTCGCTGAAAACCTCAAATGGGCCGTGACAAACGCGTTCAATCGCATAAATCAATAATGTCAGCCTCCACGTAGCATGAATCTTAATTGTGCCTGTAATTACAATCATTCAGTAGCAAAAAAATGTTCGTGTCTCGTAAGACAAATTGTAATAAGGTAGCGTAGGACTTTATCGTCGGAAGCGATGATGATATTCTTCGGCAATAGCTGCAAAATTTTAGTGTTTAGTTTAAAGGCTAAAATGATCGTTAAAAGTGTAATTAATTATATTTGAAAGAAAACATGTTAGAAAATAAATAAATTCTATCTTTTTTATATTAACGACATTTTGAAAGCTTTTTAAAAGTTCCTCGTAAAACAAAGTTAAGGTTATTGCGTTGACGACACTATTTATTTTATCGTAATTCAATTACGTAACAACTTTATAGAACTCTAGCATTTTTTATCCTGTTTCTCGGACTAACGTTATTTTTTCAACAGAAGCAACACATTATTCAAAAAACAAAAGAAAGATCTTAAAATTCAACTGAAAGTTCATGCAACATCCGCAAATTCGTTTTATCTCACACCGAGATGAAACCAGGCAAGAGGAATTCATTCGGCAGAGGCCACTAAGTAATTTGTATCGGCGCAGCTTTCGCCGCGAACGAAAGTGATTTGCGCGATTAGCGATGTTGCGCTAATTAGTTTCAGCTGCATGCATATATGCTAGTCATGGCGAGGACGCGTCAGGTTCATTCATAAAAAGCCAGACCACGGTGATGCGAGCGTTGCGCAATAAAACTGTCGAAGGTGAGAAGATCGAAAGAGGCGAGGTACGTGGACGGCTATGCGAGGAAGCTGACGGATGCATCAGCTATTGTGGCTAATAAAAGATCGAGCTAAAAGGGACCGTGAATTAGTTGTCTTTGTTTGTCGCTCAAAGAAGGAATTTTAAAACAGCGCCGCGGGGTCGGATTCCGGTCGTTTCTCAAGGACGCTACCTGGTCCAGTTTGACCTCTTTTGTGCCGAGCAATAATTGCAGATCCAAGAGTAAAATAAGAAATTTTAAGCGAGCGCCCTTTATTGCACTTCTTTAAATAAGTTCAATGTTAACATTTAATGCTGTACAATGCGAAACAAGTTTGGTACTGATTGTAGATACAGTACTCACGTTCGGAAATCTTACGAAAAATCAAGTCGAAACGCTTTCTACCCACAATACATGACAGTCGATTGTCGTAGAGTAGTGAATTTAGTAAAAATGGAGGAGGGTGACAACTATAGGGTCCTTTCGTGAAGGCCGAGATTTGCGGACAATAATGCCATTGTGAGTCAAATCATTGTTAGGGGAAAAATGACCAGCTGCGCTATTCCTGCTGTAGGGGGCGAGGCTACCGTTTGCGATTGATAACTGCTCCTTAATGACTCGGTAATATTTCGCATTGACAGCTTTGCTTTTCGGAATTCGGCTCAGCTCCCAATTATTTACATCTTCCGCAAAATAGGCACGGAGTATCAAATGTGTTAATAATTAATACATAGCGATATTTATTTTCATAATAAGAATTAACATTTTAATTAACTAAAGAATTTTTTAAGAGTGTTAACATTAACATATTTCAAGAAACCATTTCGCCCGTCGGTTAGATTAATTTTTTTTTCATCTCGGGAGAGCCTGAATGAAATTACAAATATGACATTCAGGTAACGTCAGCTTCTGAAAGCCGTTTGATCGTTTACATGTGATTAAAGAAATGATGGACAGTCTCGAAAAATGTAATTGTATATTCATTATCTCGTTATACGTCAAAAGTCCTTACTTTCTGTACTTTATAAATTTCATTTTTAAGAGACCATCGTGTATATAAAACATTTTACACTATTAATCTGAACATTAATAAATGTTTGATTACTTAATAATTAATAGTTTAATTCATTAGTTTTTGAAAATAAAATTAATTCTCCATTGTCCTTCATGTAATTCTACGTTTTCTCACTACCTGCAGCCATGTGCTCTGCTTTTTATTATCACGCGAAAAGGATAAATTGCTCCAGGAATAAAATTTATCAAAATCACAAGCAGAGGCTAATTGCGGTACCGCTTGCCTGGACGCGTCATTAGGGGCGCCGCGAGTTCGCAAGAGTCCGATTAACTCAACAAAACGCAGCAAAAGTAGGAAGCGCTCGTTAAAAGTTGCCCGCATGATAATCGTGTGCCAGCGTTTTCTCCCACGCGATGCGAGCTCACCTCCGCAGCGATCCTCACGCATAAACAAACTTCGCACGACTTTTATTTTTACGAGGCGCGCATATGCCGACTGCTTATGTAACAACTTCGCGCTTCATCTTGATCTTCGTCGAATTAAAGATGCTCGAAGGCAGAATTTTTACGAATTCGACCCTCATCGTTCAACGTTTACGATATATTCGGCTATTTCCTCAATTAAATTGTAATAATAATATTAATAAAGGTGTTACGATACCGCATATTTAATGGAATTATACAATCGATACGGTGCTATCAGAACAAATTTCAAGTACTTTTCAAAACATTCTTTTTACGTCGCTCTACTTTCACTAATGCGCCGCTACTGTTTGGACGATTAAATCTGCAGAAACTGAATCGATGAAAAGGAAATTTAAATGCCTTATTAAATCTGCATAAATAGTATTACTAAAGTTTTGTTTCGAATAAACAGAAGCTGGTAGTCATTGGATCATAGCTCTATTGTGGAGTAGTGTATCTTTTGAATTTGACTTGCCAAGCAGGTTCTCACGAATAATTTTTCTAAGGGCCTGCGATTTTTTCTGCACCTACGCGTAGCTCACATGCTAATCAGCTTCAGGGAGGAAACTGTGAGAACGAAAGGACACGAAGTGCATAGACAGGACAAACGTTGTACAGACGTATTTTATGAAAAAATGAATATTCCACTGTTTAAGAAAATTTTTATAAATTTAAAAAAGTTGTCACATATCAGATGAATAATATTATACCACATGAAATATCCCTGGTAACATAATATTTTCAATTTCTTACTGAATAATTGTAAAAAATGATTATATTAGTGAGACAGTTTTCTGTGCCTCAATTAAATTATTCGTGAACAAAATTTACCTCCGGGCCATTTAAGAATAAATTTTGCAAACTCCTCCGCCTCGTGTACATTCACGTGTCAATTGTTCGCTCGGCCGTCGGAGCTTCAGCTTCAGCGCGTCGAAGGGGGACATCTATTTGCAGCCTTGTCGCGAGCACATCGCGAAAATAAGCTGAACGAGAAGACGCGCCGTAATAAAGTGTGATTTATACGCTCGGTCGTAATTACCCGCTGGGATGCGTCGCGCGCGCGCGCGCGAGCCACTAATGGCCGGCTTATCCAAAGAAATGCAAAATCCTCCCGCGAGCTCTCTTTCCCAGTTTCGCGGGGATTCGAGCCTCGCCGGGTGACAATTGACGGGTGCGTGTCGCGCCTTGTACGGCTAATCGGCGACCGCACACGAGCACCGCGCTCGCGGAATTTATTGGCTCGATGAGGTTACCAGCGTTATTTATTGGTTAGATGCGCAAATGCGTGAGTGCCTGTTTGGATTTTTTTTGCTGTGGATGGAAAATCATTTTTTAAAGGACTATAGTTTCGCCTTCAACATTTTTTTTTAATTTTCTCCTGAAATTAAGTCATTCATCAGAGTATAATTTTCTTCAATAGAATTAATAAATTAAAATTTCTTAATGAATTAAAAAAAAAAAAAAGACAGGAGACAGTTTCCTTTGTGATCTATTATTATCGAATTAATAATTGAATAAAGCATCTATACCGTGTTAATTGCGTGTTAATGTATTCTATTAAAAGCGGTATTATGAAATGAACGAAGAATAATTGCTTTTGATAAATGCTTCTTGTAGGTATATATACATATCGCGGAATATCAATGTAAAAATAAGAAATGAAACATAAATCATCCACTGCGAGTTTCCTAACCATTGCACGGCATCATCTGTCGGTTTTCAACTAAAGTAGCTTTTGTGTCATCGTTAGCCAAACGAGCAATACTTTAATCAAAATATTACGTTCAACGCGAAGCGTATATGAAAATCTCTTAGCTTTATGGTGAGAATTCAATGGAGCTTTTAATTGATATTGATGATTTCCTTTTCAATAAATCTGTAAAGGTGTACAAATTTATGATTACGCATATGCTATTCTACAAAAAGTAGGCAAAACGTAATAAATATAAGCGTTAAGAAACGCATTTAGACAATATTAAAATATTAAAATCTGACTTTGCATAACCTGCGCGTAAAATCGAGTTTGTAGAACAAAGTGTTGCATCAAGTGAAACCGGCAACTCTATTTTATTGATGTCCTCATAACAAATAATCAACTAATTTGCTTGTGAAATAAAAATTTAATTAATAACGATTATTAGGAAAAAGTTTCAATTGAATGAAAAAAAAAAAAAAAAAATTCCTCCGGATCCTCCGACTTTCACTCACGAATCTAGCACTTTCATAAAAAATGAAATCCGTTATTGTAATGAATTGTCAAGGATTTATCAGACAGGCAAGTTTCTTTTTCTTCAAATTTCTAATTAATTTAAGTGTCCGTAACGCCTCCTGCAAAGCTAAAAGAACACATCACATAAAGTATTTGCCCAAGGTGCTCATAATTCTTCTAATCCAGTTGTTCTGACACAGAAAAAGAGAAAATCGTATTAAAAAAGGGGCTTAGTAACACCCAAAGAAAATTACAATAAAGAACAATTTTTAAATACGACCCGTCAACTACACTGACGTTAGCGGAAAAAAAAAATTAAGGTTTTCCCTCTTCAAATACTTGTGTACACTTATATCGATTAAATCAATTGAATGTAAGTGGATACGTTAGAAGCAGAAGAGCGCGGCTCTGCGACTTCCGAAAAAACCGTCATCGCCGTCTGCACTGGCGACGGGAGCGGAGACACGTGACATGTTTGCTTAGTTGCGGCGCCCGTTTATAATATATCATCCTCGGCTCACTCGATGGAATTCCCATTTCTGCTTTACGATAGCTACGTTTTATGGGAACGATACCTTGTTATACTTATAACGTTTATGAACGGCACATCTGTACACACATGGCTTTAATATAAGGGTTTGATAATGCTTTACCTTAATTGTATTCCGTAACTAGTCGAAATCGAAACTTTTAATCCTTCTCAGCATAAACTATTTTTTTTTACATAGCACCAACTAGATATATTCATAAAAAAAAGGAATAATGTTCTCCTTCAATTTTGCGTTCATAGATGAAATGTTGCAAGTTGGGTCAACAGTTCGAGATGATTCACTAGTGAACCCAATTCTCCGTGTAAGAACAACGGAATGCAAATGAGATTTCGCTTTCACAAGATTCTCTAACGAGAAAGAGCTGGATTCGTCTAAAAATGCGATTCTTCCTTTTTAGCGAGGCGTTTCAAACGAGAATGGCAAACGACCGTACGCGCAATCCGCGCAAGTGATATCGCGTTCCCTGGGGGAGCGCAGCCCGGAGCGGCCTCGCCTTGGCTTTTGGCCCCTGCGCCCACTCGTCCCGGCGAATATAAAAGCCATAAATAACCATCAACCAGCGAGACGTTAAAATGAAGCGCGCTCATTAAAATTAATCCATGGCGCGGGCGAAGAGCGCACCACGCCTATGAGATGTCGGCGCGAGCGATAGTTGCGCCCGTTTTACCAAACCGAAGGCGTCATCCCCTTTGTTTTGTCAATTTCAAAAATGCAAGGGCTTTTACACTGATCTATTCATAAAGCGTGTTTGACACACTTTTCTTGCGGGACTTTTTTTATTTTTTAACCGACATAGAATTCTATTTTTCAGCAGAGAACTATAAAATGAAAAGGATATATTGATTATCGCTTATTTATGTAGGCGCTGATTGTCGATTCTCTTCGCGCGGAATATGTGAATTATAATTATGTTATAATTTTCTAATTAATATTACGTTTTTAATAAAAGCTTGGAGTAAAAAACTGTGATAATCGTGAATCAAACCCATTAAGCCATGGCAAGCAACTGCAGAATTGTTACTCAACTGTAAAACTAATTTGTTTGCTTGCATTTTTATTTTACAATACTTTAAAAAAATTCTATATTTATGCGGATTCCTTTGTTGAAGCAGATTTCTATTTATAGAACGAAAAATTCTAGATATCAAGGTAATAAGAACTAGCTTACTCAACTTAACTCTAGAACTTAAAAGCTAAGCTACGAGATTGTACGAAATGTACTACGTGACAACTCCCCTTTCTTCTCTAATTATGCTAATCATAATTGCTTGCCGAACTACTTTTCAGAATTTTTTATTATAATTTCCCAGTAGCTTTTACCGATTGCAAAAACATAAACAAGCAATGCATTTTCCTAGAAGCAATTAATTTGGTTTATTTATTAAAAGAAGCCAATACTTGCGGCTCGATCGTTTGACAAAATAAAATTAGTACGAGCCTAAAAAGCACTTAAAAGGCGACATTAGCTAAACGGTAGAACTTTATTATTATTCTATCTAAAAATACTTTATTCCTGCTAGCAACATTAAATTAATAGCAAACTTTATCTTTATGTTCCAGGTAAGCTAACAACTTTACTCTTCGCTCGGCCTTATCATTTTCGCGTGAGTTCAAACTGCTCTCACTCCCAGTACCCGGCATCCAGCGAGCTCAATTTCCAGTGGAAAGTGTCCTAAGCCATCAAAGGATATCTCACCCCCGTTTAGCGCTCGGAGCGTAACGGAAACGACGGGTAACTGTTAGCGCGCGGCTCCACTCGAGCCGAGCGCTTGCGCCAACAAAAAGTCACGCCGCGGACGCTCTCGGCTCGGCAGCGTTCCAACTCGATAAAAAAAATACCCGTGTTCCTGTAATCACGCACGGCAGGCGGGGAAGCAGGCGAAGGGAAGCGAGATCGCGCGGACTAACAGGCCCCGCGACGCCATGCATGATTCATGAACTCGGCCGGCGCGTGTTCGCGCTCGAGTCGATATGCCCATTGATACAACCTCGCGGGAGCAAAAACTTCGCTCGCAGAGAGTCGCGCGTAAATTCCTTTTTTTTCCGGCGCGGGACGGAGGCTGAGAAAAAAAGTGTGTCGGAAGGCTAAAAACGCTTTCGGTGTTTGCCTGGCGCCGCGATAACGAGATCGGGCAGATTTGCCAGACTGACTGGAATAATTTGAGCGTTTTTTCATTTTGCGCGTTGGCTTCTTAATTGAAGTACAAATTAATGGTCGGATCGAATTCGAGGTGTCTGTCACGCTTTTTTTAATTTACAGCTCGATGATTAATTTATTTAGATGAATGTAATGTTCATAGTTAGGAAATTTTAAGTGTTTTAGAATCATTTTTCTGTTGTTGTAATAATTATAAAAAAATTGAGGATATGCATAAAATGAAATATTAATTTATTCAGGAACAAATTCATTTTTACATCCATCTCAAAAAGCAATACAGCTTTGACAAGAACATCGTACACAGAGCTTAATTCTTCACATTCCAGCCATCCCGATGTTACTTTCCCTTGTAACTTCTCGGCCATGGAAAGAGTAAAACTATTTAAGTGCATATATCAGGCTAAATCCACAAACGCTTATCGGTAATCGATAAATTATGTAAATAACTAGCGAGTCTATCGATTAGCCGCGCAATTTCCATTCGACTTTCAACTTCCTGCCGCGACATGCGAAAACACCTAGGAAAATCGGCAAAAAAGCCCGCACTGGCGATAGGTACCGTTCTCTACAACTCTCTTAACGCCACGCGAGTACTTACTAGAGCCGACTACGCTGGTACTTCGGTTTTTCCGCCGGAGCCAATAGGCGCAAACTTCCAATTTTACAACTTTTTTACGGCGGATAAATTGGCGAGTTAACGAGCAATGTTTTTAATGCACTCAAAATTAATTAAACTAAAATTTAAATTAATTATTGAATTTTTAAAGATGCTATCGGCTACTTTATTAACTACCGACTGTAAATAAATTTAAAAATAACGGGCTGCTCGATACCAAGACTACGATAAAATCACTTCATGCCTCGACTGTAAAAGCTCTTCAGAGCTTATAAAGTGTACTAAAATTCTTTAATAGTTTGTTACGCAAATTGTGGCGCCGACCCACTCGGGCCAGCCTCTTAATTTTCACTTCAGTAAATATAGCTGTCTATAAGCACATAAAATTACGCAAGCATACCTAAAACTTTTGGAGTTAACCCTTAGAACCTCTTAAATGACTATTCAAATTGTGATAGAATAATAAAATAAAAAGTTTACTTAAATGTCAAAGTATTAAGAGGTTTTATTATGAGAACAGAAAGTAACTTAAATTAAGAAAATACAATTTTGTCTCGCAGTAAGCCCGCGCGATAAAGCCTACGGTCTGCGACGACCTGCTCTGGCCTCCGCCGATCGAACACTAACTGCTCCGCCAAAAACTCTCGCGCTCGCAGGGCTCCACCAGCCAATCAGGGGGGGGGGCGTCGAGGCCCTTGACGACACGCTATTGGGCCTCCCCCTCCTAGCAACGTCTGCCGTCCGGAAAGATTCGCGGAAAACTCGGACCGTTGCCGGCTTCATCGGAACTTTATAATTCTCGTATTTTAAAAATAGCCTACAAAATAAATTATAAGTAAATATTCAGCATCACTTCTGCTTAATCTATAAAACGATACTATAAATATATGCAGAATTCGCTGCACTGTTTCAAGAAATGTTAGTTATCACTCAATAACCAATAGAATGAATCAAGCCATTCGCACGAGTTTATCCAGACCACCGATAATTCCAACGGCGTTGGTTTTTAATCTTGTTTGCTTCACGATTCGACGATAGCCCGTTGCGACGAGAGGGAAATCCGATTTAAGCGACGATCGAGGAAGTCTGAGATTATGTGGGTTAATTCGCCCATCATGGGAACGCCATCCGTTAGCTCGAGATTGTGCGCGCGCGTCTCCGCGCGAAATGCCAGCGAAAATCTGGATTCACGTCTTTGCCGAGCGTCAAAATGTTGCTCGAGTAATCTTAGCTTGCCCAGCTCGCTTGACTTTGGTTTCTATGGAAGTGACGGTTTCGGCCTGCGAATTCCTCAGCTAAATATTATTCGGACTTCGAAGTATGCCGCTGCATATAGGAGCTGAAATATGGGTTGACCTCGAATCAATCTCAGATACGATAGACGGTATTTTACAAAATTTTTCAAATAATACAAGTTTAACACAGAAATTATTATATTAGCAAAACTGTAAACATTTCCGACATAAACAGTTTAATGAATAAAGCTTACTTATTTTTGGCGCTTCCTTATTGGTATAATGCTAAAATTAGCGCACATTCTTTAATAACAGCAGATTGAACAATCAAAGCGAATTTTCAAGAAGCTATAACACCCAAGCTGTAAGTGTTCCTCGAAATGTTACACTCGAAATTAAATTTGCATGATTTTCCTATCTAAAAATGGCCACTATTCCTCTGAAGGTTCACAGAGTGTTCGATTTCATGTGATTCACAAGGCCAGCAATAGAATGCACTTTAGTGACGGGAACTCAGAAATCAACGCGGAAGTTCGTACTTGTGGGCCCTCGAAAAAAAATTGTATAATAACGAGCCAATTAGTTCAAAAATAAAACGAATGTATCGTTATTAATTGTCGCGAGGAAAGGCGTACAATAGTAGCAATTAAATTTTTTCATTTGCGCAGTCAACTTTTTGAGCCGTCTCCATTACGCGAGATGAAAGGCAAGTCACGCATATCGATCATGAAATCAAACGAACAAGTTAACCAGCTGTAAAAACGCTACTCCACTCGTACTGTCTCAACGAGATATTCAAAATTGCAAACAGATGCGACGTTTTCCTTCCTTTTCTCCTTTTATTTTTATATACGCGTTAATTGGCTAGACTAATTTTGGAACTCTTATTCGTCTTTCCTCAATTTTGTCTTATAAGACAACTGCTCTTCTGCTTGTCTTGAACTGCTTTGTAAGAGATATTTTTAACAGTTTCTGAGCTCCGAAGTTTCTGCTTGCCATCAATTTTGCAAATTAAGCACTTTGCACTGGTGTAACAGTATCTACCTGCTGGTCGTATATTCTAGATTAAATTTTCTAAGAAATTATAAAATATGAAATTATTAATTTCACGTGACCATGCGTTAGTTAAAATGATTTATTTAAGTAACAGTTCTGCAATAATCACAATATTATTTCAAAAGAAATTGTCGGCACTTTCTTCGCTAGGATAATACTTTCACGTATCTGAGGGAAAAAGGCTGTTTTCTCAAATTTAACGTATCTGACATACTAATTGTTGTAGAAAGTAAGCGACTTTATAAGGCGCCACCTTACACAATCACAGCACAATGCAAATCCAAATGTTGAAGCTTCCTCTTCCTGTAGTGTCGCGAATTTTGATATGAAAAATCGGCAAGTCCATGTAACAATTTAAATAAATAATAGCTTCTTTGGTTACGAGTCTTTATTTTGTCAATTTTACTCTTGCTTCTGACCTGCTGTTTTTGCTCCACTCGCTTCGTGAGATGCTCGAGCGCGCGGCAAGCTTGGGAGAATTTTTAATGTGCGCGCTCCACGCGATACAGTCGGGTAGAGTGCGTTCAGAGTTTAAGTGTCCCTTACCCGGCGAATCCCTTATAGTTCTTGTACGTAAAAGGCGCGCATTCTCCTGGCTGATTTACAAGCCTCGAGCTACAGCCTGGAATCTGACTCTAAGCGCCACGAGGATGCTCGAGTCCTCCAACCCCGAGCAAATAAAATTTATTTTGAAAAAAAATCAAATTTATAGAAAACGAAGGTGCGCTGCGATTGCACGAAGTGAGTTTGGAAAATACATACTGACGTTATTCATATCGTTTAAAACTTAATCTTTTTAAATAAACTTGACAAAAAAATATTTGTTTTTCGGATAATCTAATCTAGCTATTTAGTTCTGATGAAAAAGCAATAATGACGACACTCAAAATTTTTTTAGCCGGATGTACTACTCCCAAAATTATAAAGTAGCGCAGTCTGTTTTTTGCTTTCATCAGCAAGCCGGTAGTATTTTTACGACTCGTACGAGATGTGACTGCGTCAACGCCCAAGTGTTACGGGCAATAGAAGTTTTCTCATACTAAAAAGCGCGCGTATGCGGTTTCATTCGTGAACATCTTAACCTTCAACGATCCATCCCGAGAGTCGCTTCGCGCTATTTTACTGTGGTCAACGTTAATCTCGCCACAGTTAAAATGTCTCTCCGGCAATTTTATGTATCAGAATTGATGCGCCTCGGACAAAAAGAAAGCCACACCGAGCTCTATTCCACACGGTTTTTGTTCACACGGATAAGTAATAGGCGGCCACGATCGTTTGTTTTGCAGACAGCCTCTTGCGGCTGCACTTTTAAGGAGAAAACAACGTCCTTTTATTTATTTACATGAAAGGCAATATTTTTCTAGAAAAATAAGCCATTTTCGTTGCTTTTACTGCTTGTTGCCAGAGTGGTTTTGAATTTTGCTTTCGTTTAAATTTGCCGCAGGACATTCTTCGCAATTTTCGAATGTAGGTATTCCGGAAACGTATAATACGCAGACAAATTACGTGGATAGAAAGCGAGAAAAGAGAGCAAAAGCTTAATCACGTTTCATGTTACACGCGAGAGTTACGAAATTATCTACAGCTAAGCTTTCGAGATCTTCGCCAAAATAGCTGCAGCTTGAGAACGACGACAACTGACGTTCGCCGAATTTCTGGCGAATAGCACGAGATAAAATACACTGGGGTCAACGATCTCGATCGATATCTAGTCGAAATCAACAAAATCGCTCTTTCGAAAATTGATATCTATCAAAACACTTGAAACTGATTGTGAGTCACGATTCAATTAGTCTCGACATTTAATTTAAAAAACTGCTCTGGTGTCAAACAAAATCACGCAAAAACATTAAGTGACGTAATATGTAGTTTGACACGCGAAGGTGTAAGTCATGTTTAATACCCAAACGAAAGACTATCGGAAAAACCTATTATAAATTTAGAGGCCATGACAAATGTCGAATTGGAATTCGGAGTCATGGTCATGATTTTAAGCCAATAACTCGATCGTGATTTATTTCTAGAAAGTATTGGCTGAAGTAGCCATAACCAATTCAAATGTAATTCAAAATACATACTTAATGAATCAAACATTTTAATTAAAGATCGAGTCGGTTCAGAAACAAGATTTTCCCCTAAGTAAAAGATTTCTCAACCCCCAGAAAATTATAACTCGTGTTGGGCAAAAAAAAAAGTTTATCATCGTCTACAAAGAGCAGTGTGCCATGCGGCAAGTCTTTCGCGCGATGTCGATCGATGATAAAAAGCAGTGAGTGAGGCAAAATTTCCTCAATATCGATCAACGCAAAAAAGCAGCGAGTGTCACTCTATGCAGAACGAGAAACTCGCGAGCGAAGAAAAAGCATCGCCAGAGCGGCAATTCACTTCCAGGCGAGCATCAAAGCTCGCAATCTGGGCATCAGCGAGATCAAAAGCGCGGCCCACCGACGACTCATTGGGATGCGCGGCAGCCGCGAGGTACACGTCCACTCGAAATCGCCGTGACTAATTCGTACAAATTGTCGATCGGGGATCCCGATATCAGCCGCCGCCGCTGCCGCGACGGGAAGTTCGCAGGCAGCGGCCCGTAGGGGGGAGGAGAGGAGACGCGATGCCGAGCACGCGCGATCGTCAATCAAGACCCGGCCGGGAGCGGCCGGGCGAGACTGTTTTCAGCCGAGCGGATGCCTGTGCGCTTCGCCGCGGATGCGATTAGGCCAATTTATGCGCGCCCGATACTCCCATGATTCAGAGATACACTTTTCGGGATTGCCGACGGAATCGTGACGCACACTCGCCGATATATCCGCGCGGGGTTGGATTGACGTTAGTCAGATTTGTCGTGGAATTTTGTATTTTTGTTTGTCCCTTTTAAATCATTTTATCGTGCGAACAATAGTGCAGTTTCGCACACGTGTTTTGAAACGAAAAAAATATATTCGTCATTTCCTGACATATATGTTGTACACGTAGATTGAATATAACAGATAAATTATGTAACGCATGTATCATATTACTTTATCTCACAGAAAGCTAGCAAACTTTTATCTTCGAGTGTCATTACTCATATGCACGTACAGAGCGAGGAATATGCGGCCCGTCGAATCGTTCGCATTGTGTCCAGGAAAAAGTACGCATTACAAAATCGCAGGAAACTTCAGAACACTCTTATGAAAGTTCATTTCTCGTATGCGATGACAGACCGATCGTATGGCTGAAAAAAACGGCGAAACTCACGACGATCGCGGTTTTATGTCGATTCGTAGCCAACGGATGGCTCGAAACACGAGGACGGCATCCAAAGTGAACGTGAATTCCAGCTCTGCCAAATGATCTGGAGACAGTAAAAGCATTATGAAAGTCGGCAGAAAGAATTGTATGCAAAACGATAACGTCGGGACTTTTGAAACCGGTCACCGACGTCATCGAAACCCCGATCAACGTATTTTACATAATGTAATAGACTCATAATGGAGACCCATCCGTCAGCTTAAAATAAAACTCATTTTATCGTCGGATTATACTCCTAAAATTTTTAGATGCGAGCCCGAATTAGGCTTCACTTTCATCGTCTTTTGACATTCTAAAATTTACGTGCCTCTATTAAGTCTAATTGAATACTTTGCAAAACTTGATGACTTCAATAAATTAATGTTACGGTCGATATGAAACATGAGATGTTAACCGTTCGGCATAAAATAATTTGAAAATCGACGACGAAGATAGATTTTTTAATGACACAGCATTCGTATAAAAATTACAAAACCTCGATAAAAATGTATGCCATTAAAATTGTTTAATTGACAGTATTCCACAATCGCCGCCGGCAGCCAATCAAAGCACAAAAATAATATCCACACCGGAATTTTCCGAAAAAGCTTTTCCACTCGCGCACATAGCTATTAACAAACCGCGTGCCATCGTCGCCGGCTCGACGCAACAAATCAATTATCCGCGAGGAAAAAAATGTGAATTTTCACCTGGCTACATCGGTGACACGGAAACCGGCGAGTAGCGCGCTATAAATAACCGCGGCGAAAAGGCCGTCGACCAGAATCGCCGTCTCGTCGCAGGTGTTGCCCATTACAATAGCAAATTGCGCGTTGCGCAAAAAAATTTCAATTAATCGAGTCGATATCTCGCCGACCGTCTCGATCGAGGAAAACGTCGCGGAGCCGGCTCGAGATTTATGGCCAGGGTCGCACGTGGGGTTGGTTGCGCGCACATTGTCCCCGGCATCGACACTCCTCGCGCGTTTCATCTATACCCGCCGCGCCCGAGACACGTGTACGCATATACGCCCGCAGCCTGCCTTTGCTCCTATCCTCGGAGTCGAGCGAAACGCATTGCCGAGCCCCTTTTTTCTGCGACGCCTGTCTATATGCCTGCGAGAGCTGCGAAATGCGCGGAACGCCTGCGGAGGACAATGTACGCCTTTGCGCGAGAACGAAATATTGCTCGCTTTGATGAATTGGATCAGGAACTGTCAAGGTGATCGAATTGTGTCAAGATTTTTTCACTCCTCCTCCGACAGTTCCATTTGTTACAATCGCATTTGCATACAACTGTGTTTCTTCGGTTCGATCAAGAATTTCGTTATTCTTCATTAATATAGTAATATTTTTCAAATTTATTATTATGCTTACACATGCCTACTTGCTAAATAGAAAATTAGGCATTAATTTTATTAAAACATTTATTTTCGCTTTAATCCTATTAGAAATAATATACGTATAAGGGATTTATGTAATGAATGAAACGCGTCTATCTTATATAGAGTAGAATGAAATGGTCGATTCCAATTAGCACCCGACTTACGCAGCATATCGAGTCCTTTTTCATCATTATGCAAAGCCGCAAGGAAGGTACCGTACGTCGACCATCGACTGCTTCTTTTCTACACGCCGGGGATCCCTTATTTCTATTTCCCGCTCGCACGCCTTTTATTTATGCGGATTACTCCACGGCAGTAAATAGAGTTTCGCGCGATTCCATGCCTCGGCGCGAAAATTTCCTGATCGTAGATTCGCTATTCAAAGCTCGTTCATTGTCAATTTAATTTAATTTTCTACGGACGCCTTCACTGCGGATTAATTAAATTTATTTGTTAGTTCTAATTCGGCGTTTTTAGCGTGTAAGCGCTCCCATAGAAAACTTCTTGAGAGATAAGGAAGTTTGTACAGTTAGTAAATTAAAATTGCCTGAGCTAATGAATAAATATTACTAGTGAAAAATAAACATTTAGATAAGATTATTGGTTTTATTTATTGGCTATTGATTAGATAAGTGCAAGACGTTTTATTCTAAAAATAATCAAGTGATTATAAAGTGACATGAACATTATGTATAGAAAGTAGATTAACAATTTTTATTGAAAGCTGCAATTTTGAAACTGTCAATACGTGCAAGTAAATGAAAAATGAGATATATACTAAAACGGTACTTATAAGAATTACATAAAATTTGTAACGAATGTGATCTCGCTTAATATCTTCGTAAATCAATAAAGAAAAATTTTATTCCGCCTGTTATCTGCTATGAAAATATTACTCTGTAAACTAATGAAGCCGAAGGAAAATTGTCTTATACACGCGTCAATCCGTACTTCCGCAGTCGTATCGAAAAAAAGGGGGCGCCGAACGGTACGCGTATTAACGAGGGCTATCGAGGCCCAATTGAGGCGCGCCCGTACATTGATCCCGTCAATCGTGAATGGACCACGGGCTCGTCGACCCTTTTCCGGACGGCGCGCTTACATACCCCCCGGGCGACAAGTTTTATGCCTTAACGAGCACGTCATGACTTCATGAGAGGGCTCGCGCACTCCTTCCCCCGGGACAGTCCCTTTAATTTGCGTCCGCTTCTTTGTTCGCCGACTCGCGCGCTCCTGCCTCTTTAATTGGACCCGCTTTGATGATATATTTACGCGGGGCGTGATCGAGCGCGCGGGAAGACAATTTTTTTCGCCAATTTTCGGCCAAGTGTCCCAAAATTTTATGAATTTAAAAAGTTCAAAGCCAGTTAAACACTGTGAATCTTGATTTTAATATTACTATATAAATTTTAATATATATCATTGAGGTTGTTACGCTACAATTTAAAATTGTTTAAAATAAATCGACATGTTTTTAGTATTAATCATACGTTGCGCATATGAGAATCGTTAAAACGTCAATAAATTTTGTACGCCTGGCCAATCTAAATTGTTCAAATAGTTTCCTCACAAATTGGCTGAATAACTCGCCCGATTAGATAGTTATAGGTTTTACCATTTGTCCAGATACACATTATATGATCCATTAGTTTGTTTTTCAATTACGTCTGGGTGCACTGTACCTGTTAAATTTCAGCTTTCGCAAATTCCATTACAGAACTTGAGGTTTTAGATTTAGGTCATTGAATTACGAGATTTTACTTCAAAATATAGGACAAACAACATTGAAAATTTCCAAAATGTTCGTCTACAATTTCCAGAAAATTAGATAATAAAAATTTAGCTTACCAAAACAAAATCAAGACAAATATAAATCAATAAATCCATCTCCTTTCGATTATAAAAAAATTCGGAAGCGCTCAATCATACGCGTCCTGCAGTCATAATCGCTCCGAAGCGATTGTGGATAATCTTCTTGTAAATACAGTGGGTCAACAGAAGACGGTGAGTCGTTGACAGGTGAGTGTCAAAAAAGTCTAGTGCAAGAGAAAAAGAAAGCTCAAGTTTATGTACATTTCTCTATCCAGTTACTCGACATCTCTCTCGGCGCCGCGGCAATCTCCGATATATCTCCAGCGGCGTTTGACGAACTCCTATATAGGATGATGCGCCTCGTGAGATGAGATTTGCATTGCATCATCGAGGAGTGATTTTTAATTTTGGATAAAAGAAAACTACACCGCACTTTCACTTCGCTTGATCTCGATAACCTTTGTTTTCACGGTGATTATTTTAACGAGGCAATTCCTTTCGTGTTCGCGGGCTGAGAAAAAAAATTCGTTTTTATGCTCGAAATTCTGTAATTATGCAAATGAGTCTTTCCGCTCGAATTTCCGTTTCGGTCGTAACAAAATAAATGGAGCTCATCAAAAATGTTCGTAACATAATATAAAATTTCAATTTTCTTCACATGAAAACAAGAAATACCTCGTAAATTACATAATTAAAAGAAAATTCCCAGCAGCTATTAATAGCGCGTGAAGCTAAAGAAAATAACGCGTGCCGCTCAGCTTAGGTGTCCGTCGCAGATTGATCCCGCGTGCGGCGGGACGCTTATCGGGCGATACGGCAGGTATCGCCGGTTCGACCATTCATTCTCACTCCAGAATCCGCGCTGTCTAGCGCTTTGCGCCTTTCGCCTCCCGGAGCATTCGCCATCCGACGCTAATTGATAAAGGCGCATTGTGTACCGATGGAATTCGAAAATTGCGTGCCGAGCATACTGCGCCGTGGCTGAAAAGTTGACCGACCGCTGGCAGTGCGATCCTTTCTTCTGATCTCGTTCCTCGACGACACGTTGATACAATCGTTTACGTAAGGCGATCGACAACTTTTTGGCTGCTCGGAGAATGCAATCCGGTTTATCTTGTGGAATCTTTTTATTGCATTAATGGATTTATAAAGAACAATTACACTATTTTATTAATTGTAGCACTTACTGCGATGAAATATTATTAAACAACTCAATTTGGCACTCGCAGTATTTATCGTATATTTGCATTTTCAAGATAAATTTATTTAGTGTATTAATGCGGTATTTTCTGTCATGTGAACATGAATGGGTATAACGTCTGTACATACTTGTAAAGTAATTTTTTTTTCATTATTTTCTGTCAAATGAAAAATTATAATTCATTGCTGCAATCATACTAATAAATACGCTATTTCATTATTCTCCGATAAAATATGAAAGTCTTTAAGCTACTGTGTAAATGAAATCCTAAGCCAGGATCTTACAGATATGAAATGAAGTTAATACCTCGCTGGATGTTAATCAAGAAAAGTAATGCATCCTCGAATGAAAGCACATCGCGGCGAGTTCGCGGAAACCCCGCATAAATAAGCGAACCGCGCGCAAATGCATCGAGCAAAAATCGCAACCATTTTCCAAAGACGATCGGGTCATAAATCCCCGACTCCCACGACTGCGACTCTACGAAAAATAGGTGCACGCGCGAACGACGCGGGAAAATAATTTCACTACCACCGCCAAAGATTCACTTAGCGCGCTATATTTATCACGTGTCGTCGTATCGGTCAGAAGTGTGAGCCGCGCGGATAAATAGATTTTCATTTCGCTCGGCCCCTGAGGTAGACAATCTCCAGGGAGTGTTTGCAGATGCGAAGCAGCGCGAATAAGAGGTGATGTCACGGGTGAGAGTTGCATCCTCTATACTTGCTCGTAAATGATTTTATACGACGAGTCCCGTACACTCACTGCCGGCTAATATTAATGCATAAGACTATAAATACTGGATTTATATTTAGACTTGTGTCTTCATAACAAAACGACCGTTTTTATTAGCGCACCATTTGACAAGTGTCGTAACTTTCCTGTTTGTTCTACGTAATAATAAATCACAAACAAATCTCTTCGATACGTTCAGTATAATTAATTAAATTTTTTATTTTAATTTATCGTAAAGTTCTTAACGTATTTTCAAAAGACGCGTCTTGTTAGCAAAGCCATTTTCTCCGCAAAAGAAAATAAAATTTCTCGGTATTCTTCACAAGTAAATTACATTCTATACATGCGCATCCCAAAAACTTTCATTCCCCGAAACGAAAATTTGAATTCCAGCTATTTAAGCAAAACAAGGAAAACCTTGTTAACACGACTAAGCATTTCGGTAATTTCGCAGACAATCCATTTCTGCCGAAAGTGCGCTCGAGGAAATATTACGCCGCCACTCTTGCTCTCGAGGAACGCAAAGCCGCACGGCAACAGCCACTTAATCTCGCACGCGTCTGCACTACTCGCGTGCCACGCTCCTATTTTTTTTATTTGTTTTTTTACTGCTCTTTTTCTCCCCGAGAAGCCGGAGCGAAAAAAAATGGCAAGCGAGAAGAAGACGTCGACCTCACGAAACAGGGGGAATTTCTAATCTGGCGATCTGGAATTCAGAGTCTCGTTTCCCCTTTCCGATGCAATGATGAAATTTTCGAGTAAGGGCCACTTTTGCTGTTTCATACCGAGCCTACAGAATTATTGCAGGTCTATTAATGAATGATTAATGTTCGATTTGGTTGGGATAAGTTGTTAACTATTTATCTTAACAACGGACTAGAAAGTTTCCTTTTATGTAAGTTACTTTATTTATTAATTAGATTTAGATAGTGAAATGTGCACCGATTAATCAGGAATATTTCAAAAATTCATTTTCAATTTATATTATTCTGTTTTTTATAAATAACAAGATTAAATTTCACTTATTTTCATATTTTTTTAGTTATTGCTCCTATCTATTATTATAGCACGCCTCACTATTAAAACATCTTGTGTCAATTATAAAGCCACTTAATCATAATTATAAAAATATAAATATATCCTTTGATAGCTGATAAAATTTTCTTAAACAACAAATTAATTATCACTCCTAGTAAAGACACTAAGAAGGCTATAAAAGAATTAATCGTTTTTTAAGTAAAATACAATTATCTTTTCGATAATTTACATACAATCATGAAATTAAGTAGAAAAATTGACGGACAAATTGCAGTGTGCTACTTCTCCGTTCTTCAATCTATTATTAGCAGCATATTAGGTACGAGCTTGTACAATTTTCCATACTCGATTAAGTAATTGTTCAATGATTCTAATGATCACTGCAATAATGCTTTTTCTCTTCCTCAAGGAATTTCAATTCAATTTTAGATTTACCTCTTCGAAGATTATTTCACCCCACTTTGCTTCATCTCCGATTTTAGAAGCCTCTTATTTGATAAAAAAAATTCGATTAGATCACGCAAAGATTGCGCAAGGCAGCCACAACTTTTACTCGCTCAATTAATTCGCCCAGGGCAACAACTATCCCAGTGAGGTTCAGCTGCAATTCCGCCTAAGTGCGATGATTCACTCTTGCTTCGAACGCGTGGAAATTGGCGAATCGCTATCGCGCAGCTGGTGCACCGAGAGACAGCAGGGCGTCGATCGGCCAGCTCGCCGATCGAGCCCGCATATCGGGAGGCTGATTCATCGATCGCACTCGCGTCGAACGCACGAGACGCGCATACGACACTTGGCCGAGGTATTCCAGGAATCGGAGGAGAGTCAACCACGCCGACTGACAAAGGGCCGTTGCGCGATATCTCAAGAATTTTTAGTGGACGACGGTGAGCTTTTTTTATCGTGCGTTGACGCGAGCGATCGAGGACCACTCGCCGCCCCGATGGAGTGACAATTTAATCGCGAGCCTTCATTCATGAATGGCTACACTTGTTTCGGATACGTTTATGGTGTTTCGTGTGGATACGCATGTCGAGTGGTAATTTTTAATTTTAAAGTTGCTTACGCAGTTTTGCAGTGCATTCGCTATAAGTGGCGGTGGTCATAAACGACGACTGCGCCAACACAATTAACGCGAATGGAATACTTCAACAGGTTTTTATACCGATTTTTTATTCATTCCTTATTTCAATTTGCATCACAAATCAGTTTCGAACCATTAGCAGCTTAAAGAGTTTCCTACGCATATTCTCGTTATTTATCCAATAAAGCTGTTATATTTTCTTTTAGCTTGCAATTATTGCAAATTACCAATATTCTATATTTAGTCATATTTAAACTTAATGAGATAATAAATTATACATGTAGAATCTATACAGATTTCTTACGAATTTTATAGAAAAAATGTTTTTGGAGATATTGTGTAGAATTTCTTCATACATTTTATAAAAATCTGCGGAAAATATAGTGAAAATTTTTGTGTAAATTTTTTGCAGAATCTGTGACAAAATCTATATAAATTATACACACAAACTCTGCATAATATTCTTTCGTTGTAATCTGCACAGATCTTTCTCATAAGGTTTCATATTTAGAGAGAAATGATTGAGCTTGCGCTAAGTAGCAGGCGTGATGATCAAAAACGTGACTCACGCCCACTGGCCTCTCCTGTACATCGCGCCTCATCCCGTCGGCCGCGTCCGACTTATCGCCATCGCCAGACTGAGCGGTCGTCGCATTTACAAGATCGATCGAGACGCTGTCCGAGTCGGAACAACTCGGTAATTAAAGGTATACAAAAGCGCCTACGCCAAAAGGACCGAGGAACAGGAAGCAACGTCTCGGCGCCAGCGGAGCGTATTGTTCCTGCGGCGGGTATAATTGCGGGTGTCACTGTATGCCTGCGTCTGGCCTGAGTTACGGCCGACCGCATGCATAATGTGCCCGCGATCGGGCTTTTCCGAAAAGCGCTTAAGCGCTTAGTCGGAATGTGATGTCAGCGCAGACGTTAACGACGAGTCGTCTCGTTCATTCTCGCGCTTGGCGACGCTCGATTTGCGCTTTTAGGAAGGCGCCTCTTTTTTTATTTGTCGCGACTGATTTGTTTTAGCGTACGGGCGGCTAATTTATCACGGGGGAGAATAGTTGCTTGCGACGCGATTATTATATAGCGGTATTGTGTGTTCTGTGTATTTTTATTTCTCTCGTAAAATTTTTTTAACGCCGACAAGCACGCCGTTAAAGTTTTTTTTATAATATGATTTACGTTCGAATGGCTATTTTCTAGGGAGGATCGGCAACTTTGCTCGTAAATCTTTTAATATCTTCCTTCTTCTTTTCCTTTTTTCTTTTAAACTTTTAATGATTCGTTTTCAAGTTTACGATATTCATAATCCGACAAAAAAAAATTTCATGACATATCACTGCTGGTAGTAATGGCACTTCGACCGCGCTGAAGTGCATTTAAATTTTCACCGCACTATGAAATACCGTGACGAGTTTTTATTTTAAAACTCATTTGTCGGAACACCTGCGCCCCCGAAGAAAAATTAAAGAGAAAAAAACTGTTTTGGCGTAAACACAATACCGCATGCCTTTTAAAATTAGCAGATGCTTTCGCGGTAGAAAACCGCCACGACGAACAGAAGCGAAGATTCAAGAGCCAGGAGATCGCGTCTTCGATTCGGCGTCGCGTAGCATGTCAAAGCTCGCTGCACGGCGTCTTCGTCCGCGTCTTTAGCTCGAAACTAGAGCAAGGGGCTGCCTTGCGCTCGAACCTTTGGAGAGGCGCCTAGACTCGCGTCGCCTGTCGGTCGCGACATGACGAACGACCGCCACAACATAGTCAATTGATAAAAGACGCACCCGCAAGTGGGCACCTGCACAGCGCGCGGCTCCCGTTACATCCGCCTTTGATTGACGAGCGGCCGACTCTGGTTATTGGGTTAGACGAAAGTGCGTCGAGTTCATCGATCGGCCCGATGAAACGCTATAGATCGACAAGATTATACTACTAACGTTACGATATTAACACATTTTCCAGCTAATAAAAGTAAATTATAGTTTGCTTAATTTGTTTTTAATTCTTACAACGCGAGATAGGAAAATTATCTATCATTATGTTAATTATGTTTTAGAAAAGTAATAATTCTTCAGTTTTTAGACTATAAATTTATCATTCATAATTATTCGCATTAATTCTAATCGCAAAAGATAAAATATTGTCATCGCGATTCAATGCAGCATTATCTCTCGACGAAAAGTTTTTTGCCTACTCTTTCTAATCGCTGCGATAGTCATTTGTACTCCTGGCCGGTGAATTAATCACCCTGAAAGATAATCTAAAAGATGGGCATGCATTTTTTTGACATTCATCCTTATCTTGACTTGTTTATCTACTGGTAATTGGAGCGAGACGTGAAAGAAAAGAATACGCGTGCAGTTTGTTAACGCCGGAAATTAGTTTTGTCGATTTTCATGGTTGACAATGTGCCAAACCTAGTTCTACTATCTTTTTAATCATTGTTTTATAAATAAATTTCATTAAATTATTTATATACTTAAAATTTTCAATACTCGCATCCAATTTTACAATGCTGATTACACTCAGATTTTATTTTGTAATAAATTATTATTTATTATCTGCGAGACTTTCCAATTCCCTTAAACATATAAACGTGAAGTCTTTATTTACTATAATTTCTTTTGGGCATTTGATAATCTCTACAAAATGATAAAATTACAAAATATATAAATTCTATTTATAAATAAACGTATAACGGGAAATATTTACATTCAATTTTTATAGATATTACCGAAAAAATTATTAGCAATACACTTTTAATGATAACAATGTTTACAAAACTATCTAACTTCTGTATGTATGAATACTAGGAATTGGCGAACTTCAACTTTGATATTTCCAAGTCTTACGTAGAACATCGCGAGGCAGTATGATAAGGGAGGAAAAAATATTTTCTGCCTTTTTTTAAGTTTGTACAGATTACGAAATAAAAATATTTTATCGTGTACATACTCTGATACTCTGATAATAGTGACTCATCGCGTAAGTGTGCTTAAAATTTGATTCATACATCACTTGATTTTTCATTGCTTTTAACCTGCAGATTGAAAAGTATTAGCTTGAATATCTCTTAAAATAAACTATCAATATTTATTTCTAAAAAAAGAGTTCGACATTTTTATAAAATTCTTGCGCTCTATATTTCATTAATTCTAAAAAAATCCAGAAAAGATTGACAGCTCTTGTGAATAATTGACGCTGGCAAGAAGAGCAATTTCGGATCGAGTGAAATACAGCACGCCGAACATGGAAACAATAATCCCATAAAATCGGGGTCTCTCGGCCCTCTCAACCCTCATGAGCATAACAATGTCCTAAGCGCCATAAATCAGCTCGTTCAAATTTCAAGTCGCATCTGCTGTCCACTTTGAAATTCGCTCGAAGGAGCGAGGGAGAGAAAAAAGAGAGAGGGAGTGGTTGCAACCCCTTGAAATAGACTGCGACGTGTTAAAAGGTTAACAACTTACAGGCGTTGTTCGAGCTTGAAAATCCACCACATGGCCCTCTCATTGCGGCCTTGTGTACGTGTAAGCTCCTAAAATACACTGATTCACAGCCGACCACCTTAACCTTAACCAGTCAGCCGTGACGAATTGCAAGTGCAAGTTCAATTTGCTTTCTTGTACTTGCGGTCCGAGCTTTATTGTTCTACTCGCTGCAGCCACCGACGCTCCCGGCCATTTGCGCACTGGACAAACATTTTTATGGTCATTCACTTTACTTTACGATGCATTAAACTTACAGTCGTACGCTCCTATGAGCTTTACAGAATGTAATGAACTTAATGTGTAAAATATTACGTTTCAATAAACTTTACAAACTAAACTTTCCTTAAATTTTTTTCACGGTTTTATTTTTCTCACCACTTTTCAAACTTGTATATACATTTTAACGATACAAAGATATGTATTTCTATAAAAAATTAGAAAACAACTTTAACACATTTTTGACATTTTATAATTTCATTAAAAACAATTTTTTAAAAACATGGCTCCACGTCAATCTGCGTCCAACGTTCATCTGCACTACAAAATGCTTTTTGTTCGTGCTGTGCAGCCTATATATACAAAGTAGCTAAGTCATACGCGTGCCGCGCAGACTATACCGTGATTCTTCCCCGAACGTAGCGCGTCATAAAACCCATGCAAAGTCGATAGACGATTCTCGTTGAGGGGCAGACAGCTTGGCAGCGGTGATGGCTTCCACGGAGGCAGTTCGCGGACCTCAACGCACGTTGCCGTGCGTGACACCGGGACCCTTTCAGAGGACGCGAGCGACACTTGCGTCTTAATGAACCGAGTTGACGGCCTTTTTCTCATTCTCGCGACTCTTTTTATCCCAGCATTCCCAGCTATTAATGGACATTGAGCGGGCGGTGTGCTCATATTTTGACTGTTGTAAGAAATTGAATACCTTAATGGTATAGAATCAATGTGGAGGGATACGACTTCGATTCTTGAAGTTATACTTTCTAATAATGCATTCTTTAATAAAGTTATCAGGAATACTAAAAAAAGTATTTCTTTAATGCCTGACTTATTATATTTTGAAGAGGAATTTTTAAAAAAGTGAGAAATGAGTGCTGGGTTGACTGATTAAGCCTCCGTAAACTACACAAAAGTTAAGTGAGCAATCAACCGTAGTTTTAAAACCAAGCTGAACTCAATAAATTACATCGAGTCTACACGCGGAAGCACTAATTATTCTTTTATTTACCCAATGATTAATCAAACTGGGGGATTAAGTGACAATCATGGGTGAAAATAAAATAACTCAATGACCCAGTTCAAAAGTAGATCAAAACGAGATTCTCTAGTGAAACGCGATACTATTTTCGTGCGGTCGCGGCGATCGACCCTTCGAGGGCGGTGTAAGCTCACGTCCCTTTATTTTTGTCGTCTCTGAATTTGGACGAAGTAACTACAGATGAACTTCATGAATCATTAGAACAATATTTAAAGTGTCTGTACAAACGACTTGCTGAATGACAACTGGAAAAAAATTATTTTTTTTAAGCATTTTTTAATACTTTTACCGATTATCCGTTTAATCTTAATTTCCTAGATGTACCTACAACAGTAAAAAGTGTATATTATTTAATATTATAATTATTACAATTAAAACACTTCAGTTCTGAAATTTGAAAGATTCTTTCCATTACTCGACATCAGATTTAATTTAGTCTTCATTAATTAAAAACGTCGTCGTCTAAGCACGCGTCTCCCGGCGCTTTGATGCGTTTATCGCGCGCATCATTAACCGCGAACGCTCCGATGTGCGTAGTTGCGCGAATGACGGCGGTAGCTCCAGACGCATCGTCCGATGAAAAATAATCGAGGCTCGGTGGGTGGGCTCCGCGTTTTATAACTATATCCGGGCGCGATCGACTCCGCCCCGAGAAATTTCACGTGCATTGTTTCTTTATCGCAGCTTGACGTCGAAGAGAGTGGGGGGCAGAACAAGTGATTATGCGTGAAAAAGAGAATCGCAGGGCCATCGGCGACGTGACCTAAGAGTAGAAACTTTCCGCCGGAGGAAGTCTAACAACGTGCCCAAACAACTTGTTTTTCACAATTAACCTATTTTCTGATCGGTCTAATGCGATAAGAGGTGTTTATGGTTAAAGCACAAGTGTATGAAACGATAATTCTCATAAATCTAAAATGAAAGTTATGCTATAAAGAGAATCGCAACAATTAAATTTTTCACTTTTTTTTTTTTATATCAACTAAAGCTTTAAATTAAACTGAAAGAAGAAAAGTTTATTAGCCTAATAAAGTTTCCAGAGAAGCCTATAAATCAAGAGGATCATCGCCTATATGATTATGCGGGTCTTAATGGTTTCCCGAAACTATTGGAGTCGAACGGCCAAAAAAGAAAAGTCGGAAGAAAACGCGGTCGCCCAAATTGATAGCTCGAAACGAGCGCGAAAAGAGCCGCAGGCGTTGAACGCGAGGTTTTTTTAGCGCGAGCGAGCCTAAGTATGTGGTCTACCGCAGCAGAGCGGCGCATTGAAGGGCCCGGACCGCTGCCTCCTGTTATTACGGAGCGACGGTTCACCGATGGCCGAGGCTGGACCACCCAAAAATAAATTTCGCGCACCCGTGACGCGAGGTTCAAATCGTTTTGCATTTGCCGCTCGAGTGCCTTGCTATATATTCGCCGATTGCAATTGACTACGCTCGTCAATTTATCGGGGCGCGCGTCGCTTCGGCCGATCGAGTCACGCGAAATGGACGTAAATTCTTTTTTCGAATTGAAAAATAAAAACAGTTCGTCTGAAAATTTATTCTTCTTATCTGCCGAATGAAACTCGACGAGATTTTATACAAGCAGCGCAAACGAAAATAGCAGCCGGAAATTTAGCAGAACGCAGCGTCCATTGAGCATAGCTTTATGAATAAAATATAAGCAGCGACGCAGGACCGACTGAAAAAGAATGGAGCTTTGCCGTACAGAAATGCATTGGCGATGTGCATAATTTACGTGCATAACTGTATATCGAAAAACAATTGATGTACTTTCACCTCCCTGTATAACCTCGCACGACGAGAGCGAAAACACATATTGCGTGGCTCGGAATAAAGCTAACAACGCGTCGCAATTCTTTACCTCTCCCTGCAGCTCCTCATGTAAATCATCGGTAGCTTGCGATTGCGGGTTTGCCCCTCGCCGGACAAACCGCACGCTGGGCCCATCCTCGTTATAAGAAGCGAACGGTGAACGTATTTTTACGCCATAGAGCGAACGGACTTAAAAAGTCTCCTCGCACGTGCAAGCAGAAACAATAAAATTCGTTTGTTATTATGACAATCTAGGAATTTACCTATTTTTTAAGCTAATTTCATTCCAATGGAAAGCGCAAGTGTCGAGGATTGCAACTGAAAATAGTTAAACTAATTACGCAAAGTGTAATTTTTTTTGTTTGATTAACGCATTAGGAAAAAACATATAGACGAATACATCGTTTAAAAATAACAAGTAATTTACAGCAATAATGACTTTTAAGCAATTATACTGAGGCTGTAAAAAACAGTGCTCACTTCGTTTCTCCTTGAATCGATCTTATAAGTTATGCAAAACGTACTTACGCAGATTTTAAAATGAAAAACAATCTCATGCTAATTCCCACTTATCGACTTTTCATCAAAATAACACAGTTTACAAATTAAAGGCTCGTATTTCAAGCGCATAAAAGATAAATAAAAATTCAATGAAAATAAATAAAACCTCTTCGGTATAATAGATCCTCGCGCAGTCGCACGAAAAGAAGGTGTAATTGACAATTAAATGCGCATGAATCAGGCAATGCAATCTCCAGGGAAGCGACGTCTCCATTTATAGAAGTGCGATTTATCGGGATAGCGAGACGTTTAGATCGCGCTTAAACAAGCTCGCACCTAGCACAATTCATCATGTTTTTCAGCAGGAGTAATTGCCCACGTTACACGCGCGTATTTTCGCGCAAACTTCTCCCGCCGATCGCCTAACTCATTCCCGTCAGCGAACAGTTCTCTTACTACGCTCGTTCCTTAAAGAGAGTGCATACCGTAAAACTTCTCCTTTGTCTCAAAAAGGAAAATTTCGAATCGATCTAAATCTATAATAATTCTTTATAGTATTTAACATTTTTAAAAATATCATTTTCGTAACATGTGGGTCACGTTAATTAATTTATCGTGTTTTTTATTCATGTACGATAGTGCCACTGTAAGATCCCGAGTATCGCCAGCTCATTGATTGATAGTAATTGGAAAAATTGAAACAAAACGAACACTTTATGCTTTATTGCAAAGAAGAGTTAAAAAAATATACGATCTAATTGAAGCAATCGGATGATGTGTAGCGAGTATAAACATCAATGAGAAATGGAGTTTTCGCTGTTAAAATACAGTTCCATAAACTAGAGATCAAAAGCTGCCGTCAACAATAGCCGTCAAGAGCGAATGTCGCCGACTAAAGAACATTTAACAAAAGCTCGGCATTAGGAGAAGAAAATTTAACCGCAGTAATTCTCTCGTTCCATACTAAGTTGTGCAATAAAGAACTCTCTAAGTCGCAAGCCGTAAAATTTAAAATCGTCCCTGAAAAATAGAGATATAAATTTGAACAATTGACCCGAGCACGGGGCTATTCGCAAGGAACTTTCTCCTCGTTCGAGGGATTTCGTCGGCTTGCTAATTGCTCTTAATTCGACGAAATCGCGGGGCCACACGCGGCAAGTCGATAAATTTTTGACTCCTTAGAGGTCGCTGAGCGCGCACTTACTTCTCCGCGACCTACCGCACTCGCTCGCGCGAGTACCCAAAAGAAAGCCCGGGAGTAACGGCCACCGGGGCGATTTATCCCGCAGCTCGCAGTCTCGAAAGTGGCAATAACCACCGGCGAGAACCAGAGCGTAAATCACCGCCGCTACGAGGGGCAGCTGCCTCTTATGCGCAGCTTCGCATGCGAGTTCACGCGCGCCGAAATCCATCCGAGGGCCGGATGTGTGGGAGTTAGGCAGAGGGCTCACTTTGTCCCGGAATAGCTCGCTTTGCTACCCGAAACAAATCAAAACGACGTCGGGGTGAATCCATTGTTTACGGGATCAGCTTGATGAGTCCTGGTGGTTTTTCAGTATTCTTTGCTCGGCGCGCTCCTTTGTTGCGCTTTTGAAGATTAAGATTTTTCGGGGGCTACATTGTAGCTGTTTTTTTTTTCAGGAGTGATGTTGAGACTGATTTATCTTGTTTGCAACAATATTTGGGTATACTGGCTTACATTTTTTAGGACTAGAGATTTAAATAAAATGGCTTCTTAGAAAAAGTAGCAAAAATACGAGAGCAAAAAATATTTTTCATTTTAAAATTAGGCACGTTGTCCTATTGTCCAAAGTTTCAAAAGAAAAATAAACTTCTGTTATGACAAACTTTCAAGATTTTCTCGAAACTTTTTCAGAATCTCTCTATTACAACATTTTTCTAAGTCGCAATCGTTTTTCGTCTAATTGTTTTTTATTTTTAACTAAAATAATACATGTTACAGGACTACGTGGATGATGAAAATGATGAACGAACTGCAGCTGCAACAACCACGACGACGACGACGACGACAACGACCCAGCGACCAGTCGTCGTAAACAATCGGTTTAAGTCCAAACAGCAAAGAAGCTACGAAGCAATTACCACTGGCTCCGAGTATAATGGTTACCAGTCAAAAAACAACTATCCACCCATGTCCGAGCACAGTGCACTCAAGTGGCAGTACCTCGGAACGGCCGAGGGTGTAAAGAAAGCCCGCATCAGTAGCTCACAATTCCGCACCAATAGATGTGAGTACACTCTATTTTAATTTTATCAAATAAAAAAAAATCGAAAATCTCTTTTCTCTTACCGAGATATACCAATGAAGTTAAATTAATGATTAGAAATACGACGAGCAAATCCCATTTTTTTTGAAACTATGAGGGTGGTCCAGTGAAATCGAATCGAGCTCAATTAGTAGCGAGAGGCGTGAACCGCACCGCCTCTCGCTCCGTGATCCGCGCACGGAGGAGAATTTCATTCGATCGCGAGCGACACTACCTGCACTGGCGATATTAGCCGCACGCATCCTCCCGGATCGCCTTATCATTGCAACGAACCGGCTTTCCTTGAAACATCTCTATTTAGCGCTCCATTCCGTTTCACCTCGAGGGACAATGTAAAGTGTACAGGGGAACGCTGCAGTGCACGAAGCTATGAATACACCTCGAGATTACTTCGAATTTGAATATCGCAGTTGTAAAATCCCCGACGGGTATATACAATAGGGTCGGATATACAGAGTTGTAGTTAGAAGTAGGAAACCTGCTTTCGAGCGCTTTTATTTCAAAAAGCTCTTTTTTCTTTCTTTTCGAGGGAGATCTTTTTCAACATTGCAATGGTCGGCGAAGAAGTGACGGATAATTACTTACTTTTATGTTACTGAGCTTCAATTATACTTATTGTGTCCGACTTCTTTTTCCCTTCGTCGGAGTCGCTTCTTTTGAAGTTTCAAAATAGCCGAGTGTAATGACACCCTTCCTTTAATAGTGTAAAGTTTTAAAAAATAAGATAATATTCAATTTTCCCAATCGGTATACTTCACGTTCATGATGCACATTATTTCTTCAGTTGTTTATTTACATTATTTTTTACAAGTAATATAAATTTTGAAAATACGTTGTTTTTTCATTTCGTTAACTTATCAATGCACTATTCAACAAGTTATGTATCTGTTCCGCGTAAGTTATTTATAACATTTCCACTTTTTCACTTGAACGTTTTTTATTCGCGTAATAAATTTCCATCAAGGATCCACTACGAGATAAAAAAAAAACACATCCTATTTTCTATTTCTCATAACTGCCAATGAATACTGACTTACTATCGCATATCAGTTGCTGTGCTGAGAAAAAAAAGTAGCAAAAAGAGAAATTTGTTTTTTCTGATGAAGGCGTATGCACCGGTCGTTTTTCTAGATGTAGCGGCCGAGCGGGAAGCGGTGCACAACAACGTGATGCACGTCGCCCATGAGGGCAGATGCCAGTGGCCCCGCTCCAAAGTCATGCAGGTTCGAGACGTCTACCCGAACCTGACGGGCACGTACACGCCGCGCTGCGTAATTCTGCACAGGTGCTCCGACGACACCGGATGCTGCTCGTCCGAGACGCTCACGTGCGAGGCCAAACGCACTCAGCAAGTCGAGCTTTATTTTTACGTGAGTATCCATAGCTTTTTATACCCGTCGATACACTAAATTTTTCTGTGTTCGTGATCCCGCATATGAATATCTTTTGCTGCAACTCGATAGCCCGACGCTGAACTACATCAAAAGCTCAACTTAATTGACATTTTTAAAGTACCAAGGCAATTGAAAAATAATTTTCTTTCAAGCTGAGCGCAAAAAATATTCATTACAACGGCTGTTGGTGGAAATTACTACAATTACTGAAAATGTTTAAGTGAAAGTAAATTCGTGCCTGTCCTAATTTCATCTTGAGAGGCATCGAAGCCATTACATAAGAAATTTAAAAAATAAAGATACACTGGTACACGCATGAACCGTGAAATTACAGGCTCCCTAATTGTTCCGGACAAGACAAGCAAGCACTCGTCGATACGCTAAAGACGCACTGGCGTCTCGATGTATAAATACCTCATTAGAGGTCGATTGCTGTATTGCAATGCAAAGTGAAAACTCGACAGTAAACAATTTTATTGCAAACATTTGCCACTCCATTAGTTTAAAAAGAGATTATTCATTTGCGACAGACCGAAAGCTATAATTTTAAATGTGACACGAATTTATAAATAAATCGAGTTATAATTAGCGCATGATTAACATCTAAAATTAATGATCCGCAAATTATTTACGATGGCAGATTTAATTCTTGTAAAATTAGGTCTGCATAACTATCTTTTCGGGGATCGGACTTCAAAGAGACAGATTCATCGTTCAACGTTCGGTAGACCGCGACTTTCAAACCAATTGTGTCACTTAGCACGGGTCAATTTATTTTTAGTTATTACTAAAATACTGTGTTCTAAATGAATTTATTAAAATTAAAAATCTCGAAAAAAATTACTTCTGATTGATAAGAGCGTACCGGAGAGTGCCGAAGGCTGGAATTAAGTAAATTCAAGAGTCGCAATTCCTCCGGCCGAGCAAGGAAGCGAGCTTTCATCCTCGAGCGTCTCGACTCGAAACCGAACAGCCGCTCCAAGATCGAGAAGAGGGACCTCCCGGAATTCATCGCTCGAGTGCAGTCTGGAATCGCGAGGCGCGCAGTCAAGTGCGTCCCGACCCTCCCAGGGCTCCTGAATTGCCGGACCGATCTTCCGCGTCACGAGTGCTTCTCGCGATCCTTCGAAAATTCTGGCTGCGGGGGTGGCTGCCGATAAGCAGGCGAAACACGTGCGATCGAGATTTCCCTTTTGGCTGGCGATAAGTCCGATTTTTATCGGCCGGAATGGCCAGCCAGCGTTCCGAGAAGTTCTTTATGCATCTACCAGCTACACTACCTTCGCGCGAATAATAAACGTTTATGAATTCGTAATCGGAGAACAATAAAGTTTATTGAGTGATCAATGCTGCCTCGATCCTTATCAAATCATTTGCTATTCTTGTATCAATTTCTAAACTGGTCCCCATGGTATTCGTATATTTATACATTTATCTGGAGAGAAAGTACGAGTTACAATTGAAATAAGATAAATATACTATTGCGTCGCGCAAGTATAAGTTATTCAATCCGAAAAGAACGACCATGTGTACTTAACGCCCGAGAGAAAGTATAATAGAAATTCAAACAATACGATCGTGAGTAACAGGAGTTCACTGATGATTTATCCGCAGCCCCGATCTTCATTAGCCACCGACGCGTGTAAAAGGCCGCAGCCAGCATATTCCCGTAATAAATATTCGTTTCGCGCGTTAATTTTATGCACAATGGGCTGGCTCGTAAAATTTACGACCGGCTCCAATCGTCGCTCAATTGTCCCCAAGTGCCTTTTTCACGAGCGCCACAACTCTTTCTCCAATTGCGCGATCGGCCCGATAAAATTAATCGAGCCCGGCCGGGAGCTCGGCGCGGCATTAACCCGGGCGCGGCCCGTGCTAATTGCTCCTTCCGCCCTTGGACGTTATCGGCAACTCCGCGGCGCGAAACGAGCCCCCCATTAGCCCGGTCCACGCTAATTCTGGCGCGTGCCGCTGTCCTCTTGAAATGGGTCATCGCGATTCCGCCTCGACCCCCGTACATCGAGTTATTGCGCCCAGACTATTCTTTCGGGCGCATACGAAATGCGCGCTGTCGACGCGACGTGACATCAAAGGCCGCGCCACAGCCCAGCGGGATCCCAGCTGTCAGCTCGTAAAGAGTTTTATGAGGTTCGGCTGGTTTAGGACAAATTTAACGGGCCTCCGGTGTCGATAGTTCATCTCGCGACGGAGATATTAAATTTTCACTCGCGCCGGACTTTCTGATAATTGAAAAATTTATAGAGACGTTGAGTGGCCGCTGAAAAAATTTCTCACTGAGTCATGATTAAAGGTCGTATTCATTGAAACGATATTGTTGGATTCTAACGTATCGTAAAGCTTTGCACGTGTGAAAAATACGCGAATTTAAAGGCTGAATCAATTAACTACTGCTCGATTATTTTAATTCGATTATTTAGTTTTTATTAAGTATTAAATTAAATGATAAAATCGCGCATTTAGGGTACTACGAGAAACCCGTATTTATTTATTAATAAGAGAAGTCAATGTCTTTCTCGAAAACGGGACTGACGCAACTGCAGCAGCCGCCAGTCTTTACGACGGCGCATCGCTCAACATCTGCGAGCTGAGATTCGAGTGACCAGACAGAGTGCAAAAAATTAACGGTACACCGCACGCGACCATAATTTATCACGTGACGCACGTCGCGCCGATCGAATGCGCAAAAGCACTTCCTCCCAGAGTATTTCAAGTATGAAAAAAAGCATGTTCGAAAACGATTCGTAGAATACGCATCTCAGATTCGAAATTTAAATATCCCTACACACAAAAGATTCAGTGTAGATGAAATTTTACGTAAAAATTGTAAAAAAGAAGATCATCCGAATTTTTACTCATGCTGACAGCTCGGACTTTCTACAATGACTTCACTACTTTCCGAGTACAGCCCGTAGGGCTACGCCTTCTGAATTTATATGCACAAGTGTCAGTTGGTGATTAGTGAAAGATAATCTTTGTGTTTTGAAAATGATTTTGAAGTCATTATCAAATTGCTGAACGATACTTTAAATGAAGTTTATACTCCTTTTTATGATTCAAATGTACTCCGATATTTATTTGGAGAAGCTTTATCGCGGGCGATATTATAAAATATTATGACAATGAAATATGCTGTTAACGCTCGTCACTCGTAACTTTCACAAAAATAAATCGATACTTTCTAATAAGCAGCATGTCTCGACAACTGTTTTATACACCAGTTTGTCAAAGCAATCACAGCCGTCTTCTCGGTGAAAATTGGAGCAACTTTGAGCATAACTGCAAGCTGGCGTTCCGAGTATAACTGAGATTAGACGATCTGGCAGGAACTATTTTGGAACTAGGTAAAACAATTAAGTTGCCTTGCTGACGAAGTTTTGAGCGGCCAATAAACATCTTAATATCCCGCTTCCTTGTTACCCACGCGAAATTTCATGAAACAAAAAAAGAAAAATTAATCTCGAAAATAAGTGAACTGCATTTTAATCAAAGGATAAACCTTGTCCGAATGATATTTGTACACGAACAATATTTCCAACTAAAATGAACATAATCAATGGAAAAAATACCGGTCGCGATCGCTCGTAGAGAAAAAAGTCCGAGAGTGCAGACTCCTTCAAGTGTTTACTCGAGTGTGTACCTTCAGTTCAGTCCACTTGAAGATTTGCGTGCAAAAAAGGCCAGCCACGATAGCAGCGTCCTCGCGCTACACGCAATACGATCGGGCCTCTTGGTCGAAAGTCAGCGTCCTCATGATTTACGGGGCGGCGCGGCTGTCGTCGTCGGTGCGTCCCGCGAATTCGCCAGAGATAGCGTCCCTCATTGTGTCCACGGCGGCGGTATAAATACGCGCCCGGCACTTCCGCGGTACGAAAATACGCTGATTTACGAGGGGTGCAGAGACTACGAATGAAAGAGAGAGCGGGAGAAAAAGAGAGAGAGAGAGAGTGCGCCTGAGCAGTGACTTTCCCTTTAAGCCTAAACTGGGTTAGTAATGTCGCCAGAGACACGGACCAGACATGCTACGTTCAGGCTGATTTCCGAGGAGACTTGTCGTCTAAAAAGCTCGATCATGTTTAGTAACTATAGAGATTATGCAAAGTCAGATGGCAACTGCATGTGAATTTTAAATTTCGGAAGTTGTACTTTTAACGTCGATTTATATTTTATCAGACAGAAAGTATCAGGCTGGCTTAATGATAATTTCCGTACTTCCTGCAGTAATTTTTATCACATTAACTGAATGAACAAACATATATTATTATAAGACGCAAAATGAAAGAATAATTTATTGCTTTAAGCGAGTTAATTTTTATTACTGCAACAACTTCCTCTGATAGTACTCAGTCGGTCTTCATATAAGATTAAGACGTCCATCTGGTAATAAAGAAAAAGTTCCATTTTACAGGAACAGCTAACAGCAGCAGCGCAGAGTATTTGATGCAGTTGGCAATTAGTACATAAACCACAAAAGCTATCTATCTGGCTTTACGAAATTTATTATCTCAACGAGGCGGCAGCTCTAATGCAGCCTGCCCAAGCGTTCGCTTCCTCTAAAACTCGTGGCGCTAATCTCAATAACCGTTTCTTCCAAGGAGCCGCGCGAGCTTCACGTACGGTCCCAAAAGGCCTCACGATAAATTCGAGAGCGAGCGAAGGCGATCGAGGAAAAAGGCGTCCTTTTGTTTCTTGCCCCTTACGCGCGCGCAACAATCTGTTATAGCCGCGCCGAGGCGGGTTTATGCCCTAGCGCCATTAGTTATCGCAAAAGTGCCTTTAAAGTGCCGCTCCAATTCGAGCGCTACTACTCTCCGCCATGTCGCCTCCGCTTGTAAGTGGTCGTTAAAATCTTCGGGTGTGCACTGGCATCTCTCTACTGCCGTGGAAAAAAATGCCCTTTCTTCCACCATAGTTTTCCCGTTTACACTCCGAAATTTCGTCCCTCGCGAGCCTCTTTTATTTCACGTGTGTCGTTATATTACTTACAAAAGATTAAATTCGACCGTTCAATGAAGTGGCGCGTGTAATTAACAAGCTTTCGAAGTAAAATTAGAGAAGAGAAGTTATTTAAGTTTTATTAAATTTAACCGAAAGTCGAAATATAACGGCACAAAACACGCATTGCTTAGGCAGCTAATTAAATTAGTAGCCGGGCTAAGTGAGATAATTGATGAGAGCTCGCTTTAATTTACAGAGTACAAACTGTTTAAATTCTAAAATCCGCAAGTAAATGGACTGGTTCCATTACACAACGCCTTTAAGATTAACTCGGCACTATATTAAAAAAATTCTTATAGAAACTTCCCGAGAAAGTAGTTTTATCACCAGTTAAAATTGCCAACAAAAAATAAACATAATTTACTCAACGCGACGTCGTCTATTCAGATGTACAATTTCCATTCTCCCGAGGCATTACCCAACTCGTCATAATAAACAGCGGCTCAGTATTTTTTCCTAATCCCGACTATAAATATTCGAGCGTCGCGTCGGGTGAGATGCGCGCCCTTATAGCATGGCGGTAGAACCCAAGACTTCGCCGAAAGCCCGAGTCCGCTCGTAACTCACGCGGACGACTTTGGGTATCAAAGGATTTCACCTCGGTCGGTTCAGAGTGCCGCCGTCGTCATCCACTTCGCGGCGATATAAAAGTCATCCGGGTGATGGGCCCGCGCGCACCCACTTGGAATTTTTCGCTCTCCTATGGCGGCGGCACTAGCCACTTCCGCGAGCGTTCGGGGCGAAGAAGGTGGCTTCTCGTGCCTTTGTTTCGCAGCTATAAGCGGCGCCATGGACGGCGCTGAGAATTTCGCGGCCTCGAGCTTTCCCGCGGCTATTCTCGGCGCGCCGAGAAAACACGCCGAGATTTTAATAGACTTGTCGTGGCTGAGATAACTTCTTTTCGGCAGGTTCGAGGCAAAGCCAGATTAACCGGCGCTTCCTTGATAACAGGCGAGTCGAGTTGTTTATTAATCCAATGGATTTTATTGCTCGCTTTAAAAATAATTTTTTAGGCTTAAAAGAAATGAGCATATTAAATCGTTGACTCGTTAAAATCGTAGATCCGCTTAGCGTGGTGATTCAAGAAGAAAAAATGAAAACGCTTCAATGGAATGGAAGCGCAGTAAAAATTTGGTGCATCCTGCAATAACTGCATCCTGCATTGCAATAAAAATCATCAGTAATCCTATTATTAAATGTTTAAAAGATAATAAAATACGATATATCAGCGTATCGCGGCTTTTACCTCACAATTATCACCGTAATCTTTGCATCGCGATAAGTAATCAAGGTCATTTTGACGCATAACTCCCTCGGTTTTTGAACTTTACTTTAAAAGAATATTGATACCTTACCCATTTATTGAATCGTTTATTATACGTTTGCATTTTATTTTTTATTTTTGCATTTTAATGTTGAAAGAAAAATTAAAGAATCAAAATCCCTAAATCAAAACGTAACGCCAACGCAAGCGAAAAAAAACCTGCCGAAAAAAATCGTAGTTTAATGACCTCAAAATTGCGGGTGCACCGAAAGAATCGCCGTTGACCTGAACCGCCCCACCATCTGAACGCTGCATCGCGTCATCATTGCAATCAGCGTCCCTTTCATCGGCTTTCGCAGAAAAAAGCGAGAGTTCGTCGGTGAATTCAGGTGTAATAGCGAAAAAAATAAAGCCTCCGGTACATTAAATCGTCCCGCGTAACGACCCCGCCGCTACACCCATTTGTCTTTGGCGCGCGTGGGGTCCCAGACTTTCAGTAGTCTACGCGGGAAGACAGCCGTTAAAAACGATAAGTGCCTTGGCCGATTGCTATCCGTCGCGGAATGCAGGGACGGCTACTTGTGCATTGATTATTTTCGGCTTTCCTTTGCTTTTCCTCCGCTGGATTCTAGACGAAGTGTTAAAATATACCCTCATATTATCTAAAAATATGAGCGTAAAATACGAGCGTAAATCACGTAAACAATATTTTGAAATGGAGTAAATTTAAAAAGTGAAATTAAAATTGATTGTTTATTTTGATTGTATTATTTTCACTGAAATCCTTGAGAAATAAATTTTCAAAGTCATGTTTTCATTCCAATTCTGTAGCCGGTAACACGATCTTAAAAAATCTCTTGTTTGAACATCTTCCATCTTTCGGCCACACAGGTTTCAACGCAATTATAATTTTGTAATACTTGGCTCACAAGCAGTAAAAGAAGTAATCCGTAGTGCCAACTTTGAGTCGTATATCGAATCAGCCTTAAATGATTTGGTTTAAAAATGAAAATCTGCGCAGTTATAAATTTTGTGAAATAACGATTGAGCCATTTTTTAAATTTCGTAAATAAAAAAAATACATTAAAAATTTATTTTCATCTATATTTAAATGAAAATACATTACAGCAGAAAACTCTTCCAAAGCTGTTTTAAAATTTACAACTTTTATTAAACAATTAAAATATCTTAAAATTATCCCAGTACTTTATTATGCCTTCCAGTTAAATTAGTTTTGGGTAACGATCACTCACTCCATCTATGCGAGATATACATCATTCGATTGTAATGTTAAGATCATGACTTAGGATGACTCAAAACACGCGTATAATATTTAATATCCACGAATAAGACAAGCTATAAAATTATTAATTTTGCGCAACCAGCGAAATAGCTTTTATGCGCATTATTATATCATTAATCACGCGCGCAGCGCTTAGAGGTGCGAACCGTAACTAAGCATTGCATTGATTATATCGAATCAAATCGAATTGTTCTGAATTTCGGGTTTCGGAAGAAACGCATTTTCACAGATGAGATCATAGATAATGCGTCTTCCTTCTGACTTTTTTTTGCCTCCCTCGGAGGCGGAATCGGCGGCGAGGAGTTCGAGGCTTCGACGTTGACGAATGCGTGGGCGAGGATGGCCTTAATGACTTTTCGAGACGCAAGTCTGGGAAAATGCGAGCCACTACGCTCGATTATGCAGAATTCGTCAACGGAGCTTGGGAAAAAACGAGGCGTGTTATTGCTTTTTATTCAAAGTTTAAAGATATATTGCACATGTCGTTAGGTGGACGTAAAGAACACATCAGTGCATGTACGAGAAATGCATCATGCAAAATTTCTACGATAATGTGCATTTAAATTATCTATTAAACTTTAATGGCCGACTATTATCTTATTTGAAAACAATTTCCGTGTCACAATGTCAATGGAAAAAACAAGAGAATTCTGATTGATAATTTAATGGTGAAAGTGTTGTTTTAACTAAATGAAATTTAATAACTACTGTCAAATAAGTCTATTAAAAAAGAAATTCTCAGAGCGTATAGAATAAATCAATCTCAGATTATCAGTAATTATAAATCTCATCTTGTCGAGTAACTACAAAAAAGTAGAAGAAAAAAATAATGAAATGCGCGATTTGCAGCAAAAAGGTGATGAAAAATATGTCCGATCAGCTGAGAGGACAAAAAATCAATCGTCTCTGTGCAAGTACCTCGAGGCGAGCAGGCGACAGCTTACGAATTAGAATTTTTCGAGACGATTAGTAGCTCGAGGACGAAGTCGCGTGCGCGTCTAATCAATAGAGAAACTTTATTAGAAAGCACACCACTTAGGGATTAATTGACAATAATTGCCACGTTAGCGGCGTGCGTTGCGACGCCGTAATCTCGAATCGCGAACTTCGATTAAGTGAGGCGCGTAAGCAGCACTGCGACTGTTTTTCGGATATAAATAAATTTTCTCTTTATTGAAGAAACGCTAAGGGGCTTACCGATCGATGCTCCACTGCGAGGTCGAATTATATTTTTGTCTTTACGACCTCAATAAAAGTAAAGCATTAAAATCTTATTTTAAACATTTTTCTTTATTTACACTTTTTATTAATATGTAATATTTTTTCAAAACACAGATTTATATAAGAAAAAGATCAGAATAAAAAGCATCGACATTAAATTAAAAACTGTAAATCTTTTGTAATGATTTTTTTTATCTAGCTTTAAAAAAATAACAACTGCGAAATTAAAAGGAAATTGCACAAAAAGAAAAGTATAACCTTTACAACATTCCAATAAAAATACTATTGAATTTTAAACTAAATTAATAAAATTTTTAACTTCGAATGAATTCATTTAAATAAATATTTTATAAAATACAATAAAAAATAAAAAAATGTAGTTTTTATAATTTATAAATGTTTATAAAATAATACTTTTTTAATTAAAAAAATGTTGAAAATAGTTCGAAATTCCAATAGAGAATTCAAATTTGGCGCGGTCGTAGTACATAGTCCGGACGCTACGCGGCTGCAGGTAAAGAAACCCAGAAACCCCACTCGCAAGCGATTGGCTTAGACCTCGGTTAGTATATAAGGCCGAGGAGTAGCGCCGACTCTCGGAAGCTCATGCTATGTCTCGGCGTAGCTGAACATCGATCGCTGTCGGTTTACTCGGTATAGAAGTAACTATGGCTGATCTGCTCAGTAAGTTCAGTAATAGCTCCTTGTCCGACTCTCCGATGCGCCTTCACAACCCATCTGCGCGTTGCAAGGCCTGCTCGGATTGAGTCATTCACAACTTGCTCCTCGATCTTTAACGCGATTTTTGGGTAAGGGGGGCAATCGAATCCACAAGTAACGTTTCATAACCGCTTCCACATACAAGGCACTGCAGATTCAGCAGTATGCCCTGTTTTTTGTCTTTTTTTCATTGTTATTTTTTAAATACCTTGCTTATTTAAATACATTTGCATTATTTAAACTGAATAAATTTATTTTATTTATTATACAAATTTTAACTACGTGTATTTTCATATTGAATAAACAAGCAAAGAAACAAGTAAATAAACATTTATAATAAATGTATACTGAAAATGTTGGTATTATGATAAAATATAGATAATTAAAGTATAATTTAAAATAAATAAATTATTATTCTAAAATTCACTTCTAAACATTTTCAGTTCTCTTATTTAGTTATAAGTTAATGTTAACTTTTCTATTGTTATTTTGTAAAGGGCTTTTAGCCAGTCTAATTGTTTAAATAAATAAATAAACAAATAAATGAAAAGATAAATACATATTGATAATGAAAGGGCTAAACGGAACGTAGAATTAGTTAAAAAATAAATAAATAAATAAAATAAATAAATAAATAAATATTACGTAAATTATAGATTAACGTACGTGCGTTTTAATAACGCTAAATCTAACAAGCAACTTGTGTGCACTAAATTTGCATCCGTTGCCATAGGTACACTAAACATGATCGATGTTAAAAAATATCGAACGAGTTAAGAATAGCCTCGAGCGTCGTATCATTATCGACGAAAAAGGCGCTCGATCCGAAGGATCTCGTCATCCTCGAAGTTTCCTAATAATACGGATTAAAATCGCGCGAGCTCGCTAAGCGTGTGTACGCACTTATATACCTTCCCCGTTATTTGCATAAGTCTCAAGCGTTCAACGGCCGCCTGGCACTGGGCGACTATGCGCGCGGTAAAAGGAAGAGGATTGAGCGCGCGAGCATCAACCCGGCGCTTTCGCGAACAACGACCACGCCTGGGTAATTGATCTCCACGCGATTCCCCGCTGCGATTAAAATCGCGACTGTCAACGCCGTTGATTTTCCTCGGCTGGATTCACGGCCCCACGCACGCGCGGCTCAGCCGAGTTGAAGCAAGGCGTGCCCCGCGTATATTTCTCTTAATAAATGGAAAAATTCACTTTACAATTTACTCCGATCACGAAAATTTATGACACTCGGCATTGCGATGTATGAGAGGATTTTATTGGAATTTCACCTTCATCCTGGGGATTTATGAATAGATGACACCAATGACAAAAGAATTTGTATACTTTACGCCAAGAACATTCCTATGTAGCACTTTATCATTGTTTTTACCTCTTATTTTTACGTTAATGCTTTTTGAAAAATTCTTGAAATTGTAACGAGTGATGAATTATCCTACAAATTTTTTGAAAATCAAGTACGATAGACGCGTAGCTTAATGAAATGTAATTCACTTTACAACAGGCAAAAAAAGAATTGAAGGCCGCGTTATTTCCGTGCGCACGCGTACAAATCATACCCTTATAATTGTGTTTGCATACTATCAACAGTCTCAAAAAAAAGACCCTCGTCCCCGTTTTACTATCACCATACCCAGCGCGCGAACAAAACACCTGCATTCATAAAGCAATGCACAATTAGCGCTCGACACACTCGCCGCCTCCGCGCGGCGGGCATGTCCTTTACACGAGGAAAAAGAAGCGCGGAATTCCAGCCTCCTCTTGTAAAACAAGTCCGTACCTCTTGTAAATCGCGCGATAGTCATTCAGCTGCGCGAGAGGTGGAAGCGCGCATCTGCATACAATGAGGCTCGTCGCGCAACCGGCGCAGCTTGCAAGCTCGGCACTCGATAAATCTTCAAATGGAAGCGCCTGTATAAACTGTGCGTCGACTTTCGTGAAAAATAACGGGCCGCTCGATCGGCTGGACTCAAAGGCCGCCGCAGACGAGACTCCCCCACCCGCCGAGCACAGGGCTTTGACTTTGAGCTTGAACTCGCCGCGGGTAAATTAAGACTTGCGCGGTTGTGGTCCATTTGTACAAGTGCGGATTAATCGGCCGCTTCTCCGGGAAAAATATCCCCCCTCGTTTTTCTTGCGAATATGAGGTATTTTTGATGAGAGAGGAAATGCAGATTTACGAGGATCGTAATTGTTCCTTTTAGAAATTTGCAATTTTATATTCCGAAGTTATTTATGCGTCTGTACATTGAGGATGAACAAAACGAAATTTTGTATTCTGCTTTTCTCAGAAAATTAGAATTAAACTGTGCAATTGATCATTGAATTTTTTCAAAATTTTGTATAATTTTATCATTAGTTAGAAGTTTAAAGCTTCTGAATAAAGTATAATCAAATTTTATTCAAGAAAAAATTCGTAATCATTTTATTCTAGAGCAAGAAAACGGAAAACTCAACCTTGTTGAAAACACGAAAAATACGATTAAACTCTTCTGCAAGGAAGCCACGTAATTGAAGTATGTCTTCCAATATTGGTTTTAATCAAGTTTAAATTAAATTTCCACTTTCAAGCTTTTTTTTATAACCCGACTAATTTTCTCTCCCAAACAAAAAAATTCAATTATCACACCATCAAAGATTCTTCAAGAAGCCACTCCTCGAAGTAAGAATAAATCACCCAGGAGAACTCAAATTCTAATAAATATTCACAAAAATATGGACCTTCAAAAAAGAAATGAATAAAAGAAATTTTTCGAGATTACACCATAATCAATTAAGGGAATTATATGACGGGAATGCAATCAGCCGGTAGACCCTGCGTGCACGCCGCATGTTTTATAATCGCGTACACGGGGCGTTATAAAGTGCCGGCGAGATTGAAGCTCGCCGTAAAAGTCGTGCGTCCGGATCGTGATTGCGATAGGGACGATCGTCTCTATCAGCGAGCGCGCGCAAGATGAATTCACCGCGCTCGCGGGATTTTTGTCGGCGCTCACTGACTTTTATTGTCTCGCGCTGCATATTCCGAGCACCGAACTGCTAATTTAAGGTGGATTCACGTGCTGCATTAAATAAATGGACTTTTAATTTATTCCTGCTTATTCTTAATTTATTCCAAATTTGAAAAATTATACAGGAATATTATTACGCGTGGAAAGTGCTAGTCAATCTACAGTCGTAAAATACAGATATAGTAGGCGGGAAGTAGCTTCATGCTTTTTAAAATAAATAAAGGAAGCTCTAAAAATAATCCTTAATAAGGTGTATCAAAGTAGCCGTGCATCTTAACGGGCGAGCAATAGTTTGTTGAAATTTAACACTCGAGCCGCCGTAGATACAGCTTCTCTCGATCGGGCTTTAATCTGGTCTCCGCGATATATACAAAGTCCGGCATGGTATGTCCGTCGGCGAAAAGGACCCCGTTAAAATGCTTCTATCCTTGGCGTGCTCGAGACGATTTACGAGAGGAGTAAACATAGCACGCAACGCTTGCTTTCACCGCAAGTCTGAATGAATCCGCTGCGGCTGCTTCCGTGCGAATTTCAACTCTGACGAATTGAAAATTATACACATTTCAGTAAACTTTTTGCCATGCACAAAAATATATTTAAATTAATTTTAAATAAAAAAACAAGTTATACAGCCAAATCACTCGGTTAAAATTAATGAAAATTACTTTAAGAAAATATAAGTGGAAGCTAACAATTGGACGTAAAATTCATGGCTATTTCTATACTAGACGATCGGTGAAATAGCGGCCGAATCATTAAACTACGAAGCGAACTCGAGCATCTATTTCGATATAGCTGCGGGAATTGAGTTGTACAGAGAAAATCCACTATATATATCACAGCTGCAGGAAGCGTTAACGGAGCGCGAGGGAATTGGCATAACCTCGGGTCATAGGCTCTCGCTCACGCATCCAGCAACACGAAGTAGGAATGCCGGGGCTCGATTATTCGTGCTTGCCAGCCATGCTGCACGCTTTTTCGCCTCGTACATCACGGAGATTAGAACGTCACTTCTTACAGTACGAGCTTGAACGATACCGGAGTTCGATGGTCTCGTTTCTCTTTTTTTTCTAAGCAATTATACGCGCTCGTAAAAATTCAAATGATTTGCACTGCTACCGACTGCATTTGCAGTACACTCTAACAAAATCCATTGCTCATATTTTAAGGATGAGAAGTAAAATAAATCGTTGATGTGCTAAATATTAAATATACGTATACGTTTCAAACATGAATAAATGAAATTTACTTCGAAATGTGTTAGATTTAAAATATTTCATTATTTGAAGTGAATTAAATTTCACTTATTCATTTTTAGAGAGTACGAAGTAATTACATTGAGTCTGAAACAGGCCACTCTTAGGGCGCATCAATACCGACGGGCCCGGCCCGCCCCGAAACTCATTAGGCTATAGACCGTCCGATTTCTTAATTACCTACAATATCGCCCGTGCGACGCTCCGTAAACTTACTTACATTCACCTTTCTATTTATCGTCAAAAGCTTGTTCGTCCCTGCCTCACCTTCAGAGAAAACTCCACCCCATCTATGCAAAAACCAAACGGTCGAGCTGAACCTCGATTCTTCGGTCAGTCGCTCGCAAAACACAAGGTTCGTTTTCTTACTCACTTCGAGCAGCAATAAAAACCCCATCCTCGAAATATTTTCAAAATCCATCAGCCTCCTCAGACTAAACAAATAAACAATCTCGTTTCGCGGCTTCCGCTCAAATGCCCGTCGATGCGAAAACCTGCAGGCGGGTATACACGCACGCAGGAGGCATTCCGCCGCGGCGTGCATAGCGGGGCGGTTCCGCCGGGAGACCTCCCCTCGCCTCTTTTCTGCATTTTACGGCGAAACGTGACGTACGTACGTAGACGTCCGCGCGAGGCCGCCGCGCGCCGGACATCGGGCACAAGAGCGCGCGGCTCTCGGATGCATTATGCATCGCGGAGATTCAAATTACAGTCGCGCACCCGGCGAGGGATGCACGCCGACCGGGACGTGTCTTTCGCCTCGGCGGGAGATTTCCCCTTTACCCTGGCCACTTGAGCAGCCGCACTTTGTCATTTTAAAGAGGCGCGCCGCATTGTGTACCGCTGACCGCGCCGCGGACTCCGTTTCGCGCGTGTTACTTAAAAAGAAACTTCGTGCTTGAAATGCGCGCTGAATGGCCGACTTAAATCTTGCGAAAAAGATTTTGCTTTTTAAGAGAAAGCCGAGATGAACATTTTCTCGACGATCGATCTTGTTTTTCGTTTTCATCGTTTCACTTAAATAATAGAATTTCACTAATTTACAAAGTAGTTTTTCTCGTATTCTTCGATCGGAGTGGCTTATTTGGGAGTGGTACAGACTTGCCTCTTGAAATAAATGAATTTTCACCGTCCTAGATATAAAGACACTTGTTTATAAAATTAGCAAACTCGAGATCTCGACAAAGCAAGTGGACCTATCAAATTGTCATCGCATCGAAGTCGCGATATTTCTTACTGCCGATTCCATCGCGCTCTAAAATCCATTATCCTCAACTTTTATCGGAAATAGCACCGATAGAAACCGTCTTTCAAGCTACACAATATCGATACCGCGGCCGTCCAGTCAACTCTCCAGCAAAAACGGTCGAGAACAAGAGAGAAAGAAAGGTCGAACGGTAGTCGAGGTCCGGTCACGGCATCCCGCGCAGAATGGCCCAGCCCTTGAACCAGCGCCCGTCATGGGTCTCGAGGTGTATATGCAAAACCTCCCGAGCGAGTGGGCACGAGGTATACTGCATATGCTTTCCGCGCTGTTCGAGAATCTTGATGCGCGCGGCACCGAGGCGCGAGCTCGAATTACGCTCGCAGTCGTAACGAGACATGCAGCGCGCAACCTTGAATTATGCACGGGAGAGATTTTAAAGCCGTGACCGGCGATCCACCGGCACGAGAATTTGCGGATTTAAACGAGCATGTAATCGTCGTAATTTTATGGAATTTTAGTCATTACACCCGACGAACTCGAATCTTTATATCCATCGGACTTTTTAAAATCTTCACCTTTTACGACCGTGTGGCTAATTTTTTTTTTAACACGATGTGCAATGGCCCCCTCTTGTATACTGCTCGCGGAAGTTTTCGATCTTTCGACTTTCTTTCGCGAAAGTAACTGCTTGATAAGATTTTTAAGTAAAATATTTATCCGTTTAATTAACCGCAATCAAGTCTGTCTGACCTAAGATGTGAAATCAAGTCGTTAAACTGGCCTACAAGCTGGACATTATTGTACCAATATCACTATATAATAACGCGTCAAATTGTAAATAATGACGATAATTTTCTCATGCTTATAAAAAAAAACATACGCAGAAAAATCTCTCCGCGTGAACCACGCATGTGACTTGCAAAACAATGCCCTATGGGCTTGCACTTTATATCCAAGTTACCGACTGATCCGGTTTCGCGCTCCCGTCGACATCGGTACTCGTCCCTCTCCGACAGACGCGGAAAAAATGCCAGCTGCGGAAAACCGGGTTTCGCTCGGCGACCGATAAGTTGGTCAGGACAGTTGGCAGCTTCCGACGATTCCGAGCCATCGATCACGAGACGCGCGGCCCCTCAATTTGCGTCTCCGCGCGCAGAGTTACCAGGGAAAAAATCCCGGCGCTCCCGATCTTTCCGCCCTATATATTCCATTGGGTGAAAGCGTCGCCGGGGACGCTCCCGAGACTCCAGAAGACGAGCTTAGCACTTTGACACGACTACCGTTACCCTCAATTAACAGGCACTTTCAACTTGTTTATGGGTCTCTCCTCGGTTGACGCACGCTGATTTTTGAGATTGAAATCAGAACTTCGATCGCTGTGTATTTACCCATGGCAGACCGTTGATTTTGTTCACCAAAAAGGCTTTCATTGAGTTTCGTACTTAAGGGTAAAGATAATTAACTCTGGAAGCTAATCGTTTAAAATTGCAATTATTTATTGGGTAACTTTACTTTAATATTTTTCCGTTTTTGCTTTCACAAATTAACATGTTATTTCTCGATCCATTAATTACATTTCATAATCATAGAAAAAACGAGATAAAGGCTACTATAATAAATGATTTAATTCTATTAATAATCAAAGCGTTCATCTACTCAATGAGAAAATCATTGAGAAACTAGTAATTATATTGCTTCTGAAGAATTATTGCATTGGCACATTATACAAATCACAACAAATTGTTATAAATGCTCTTTCCAAATAATCAGACTTAGTACATGTACCAATGGGCAATGGAGGTTTTTTCCTATCCACAATTCATATATCGATCTATACTAGAACAATCAAAGATTCAAATGATTATGCTATAGTGTTTCCATTGATTACTGACTGGTTTGCAAACAGAATAATTGCAAATCAAGATATAATTTCTAAGATTATCTTATACGTACGTCAAGAATAAGTAACAAATTTGCATCTGCAACTGCTTATTTGATACTTTTCACGTCAGCGAACACATTCATTTTACTTTAAATACTCACATATCCATTATATAAATTTATGCTTTTTAGTACAAGATATAAAGAAATAAAATAAAATGTTGTATATATCATGAAAATTTCCCTATTACCAATGTACGTCGATCATTACATAAGATCCGTTCTACATTGTATTTCCTGCACGCGTACAGTCTTTATTCAAAAGTCAGTGTAACTCTGCACTTCTCAACGAGCCGAAACCTCCACAAAATGTAACTCCCACAAAGTGGGAGTAACTGCCACTCAATAAATTAGAAATAATCGAAGTGCAATAGACTGAGCTACAAATTAAACGGTCGGCATAATGTTTACTCGCACACGTATTAGCGAACGATCAGTCATGCGGAAGCTGCTTATTTTTCGTCGACATATAAACAAACGTATTTATGTAAGCAAAGCGCTCTTTTTGCGGAGATGAAAGCGCCTTCGGAAGTCACGGCTAGAATTAAATGGCATTTCGCACAGGAAGGTGGGCGTACCGTTTCTCATTTACGTGGAAGCTATTCAAACGTTTTTAGGGATGCCCTTTTTTGAAGGACTGCCGTAGGCTCTGCTGATTTATTTGACAGACTCGAGGCTCATTCACTGGCGAGAAAAGCGTAATTTTATTGGGGAAAGCCAGCTGAACATAACGTTTGACTCATCGTAATTTAATTTAAACGATTATTTTGAGACCATCCTATTTTCCGTCTCTTCTTGCCGTTTATTTACGTAAGAATCGTTAAACACTTTTTCAAAACGTTTTTTCCATTAAATATACTTTAACAAGCGACGAACAAAAAAGGAGCCATAAACCTCTTTTACCTACTTTTTTTTATTTGATATAACGACGTACGGCACAAAAAGCGCGTTACGCGCAAAGAAACACTTCTTTTAACAGATGTGACAATCATGCAAATGCGCGAACTTAAAAATAATCTTCGCGCAGACACTGGATGTTTATTTCGCGAACGTCTTATACTGTTAGAGACACAATGACTGGCGCACGCCTACGACACTCTCCACACCCAGTGTACCCCCTAACAGTTCGGGTCGTTGGTTACATTTTCTAATTGTGCAATAAATTCAATAGCGTGAGAAGCATCGAAAGTGAATTAAAAAGCGTTGTTCCTAATGTCACCCAAGTTAGTTAATTAATTATTCCTAAGTAAGTGTAAGTGCCGAGTGTATCGACAAAAAAATTATCGACTGAAAAGAAATTTATATTTAGCATCAAATAAGCATTGGCAGTTAATTTAATCGCGAGGTACGGCTTTATCCAGATTAAATAATTTTTTATTGGCACTAGTCTAAGGATGTCAATAAATTTCTCGTGCGTTATTTATCACTGCAAGAATGCATTTTGAATTTTTTTTTAATAATCTCTTACTCACCTACAAAATGATGTACGACGAGTATACATTGATTTAAATACTCTTTATATAAAGAGCATAAAATAATTCACGATGAATCTGAAAAATAAACAGAAATCCAGACCTTGACGGGGAAGAAAAATGACAGCGAGTCTCTTTCATCAAAACAATTCCAACAGCACGACAAAGTGTCGACGTTCGCTCAGAGCAGTCGGGGCGCAATTAATTCAGCCTCGTTAAACGCGAACAGCCGTAAATATAAAGTCAGCGGCTCGGCACCTTCACTGGGCCAATTAATCAGAAATCAGCGCGTCGATGTGGCGCGTATAAATTGCGATCATATAGGCGGCGGCGGCGCAGGTGAAAAGAAGCCGAGGCGCTCCGCTCGACTCCCATTGTCCGATGACGGATCTCGAGGAGCCGAGGCGAATCTCGAGGCCGCGTGGGTGTCCGACCCGCCGGGCGCTGTCGGGTCACTGGACAAGTTATACGGCACATGCCCGATACCGCGAGCACGCCTGAAGAATGCGTGACGCGAGCTAAAGGGGCAGCAGCTCGCGTGCTTTTATCTGCTTTTTTACGTCACCGAATAGCAGAATGGCTGCGTGACGTTTCGCTCCGGCAATTTTTTACAGCTGCTCCCGAGATTTTCGCGGAAATGTCTTATCAAAGTAAAATTTTGATGTTGATTTTTTACATATTTTTTATGAGAGAGAAACAAATATTTTGTGAGCATTATGCAAGACATTGGACGTGATTTACCGTGAGAAAATTATGCGGATACGACAAATTTTGAGGGGGGATGAATAAATTTTGCGAGACGCGCGAAGGAAAGATGAATTGTGTTGGACTACTGTAGCATTGTATAGCACTGCCTCGCAATCTTGTTTTGAGAGGGACTGTGACAACCGAAAACAAAATTCTTGTGAAATTTGTCAGCATCCATCTCGACTATTTTTAACGTGGAAACTCCGCTTGGATGTTCATCATCTCAGTCGGACAGAAAAATGCGTATTTTCTCAAAGGATTCTGTCCACGGGACGTTAGCTTCTCAGAGGGCGTTCAATTATATCCGTGCATGATGGGGCACCACGTAGGCGATAATCGCACTCGGACGTAAGAGGAGAAACGCGCCATTAAGGATGCATTCTTTTTCGGGACGGCTTCCACCCGCGACTGGCCGGAAACACTCGCGGTTTTTCCTCTCATCTTCCTCTTCGATTTAGAAACGATTATCTCTTTGCGATTGTTTCTTTTTTAAGGACTTTATGCAGACACAGGGCTTTACAACCGTGGGCTTAAAGTTTTTATTTTATAAAACGATCGACTGTCAAATGAGATTTGATTAAACAAATATTTCATTCAAGCGTCGAGGTAAAATATTGATCATTTAAATTTTATATTTGTACAATCATTCATCAGTGACTCCGGCGCTATTGTTTTCATGCGTGACAAAAGGCATAAAAATCCCAGCTGTTCTTAACTCTCCTAACGGATCTTTTTATCGTTTCTGCATCGAATATCGCTTGTGTTCTATCTGAGCATAAGTCAAAATGTCATCACCTTGTTTGATAAACAATCAACCTTGTTATTATTTACACGAGATATCTTCCACAATTCTTCTTTACAATTTTTGTTATTATAACGTTGAATAAATTACACTTGACGGAATGGCAAAATTAAAAAAAAAAGTAAGTATCTCGCGCGATCATCGCTAATTTGAATACTTACTATACGGTTAATGCATGTAAACGAAAAATTGCTGTTCTATACCGCAGAATCCCAGCATAATTTTCTGCCTCCAGCGATTAATCCACTTTACGAGGCTAATGCCACACTCAGCCGTCCCAGCCGAAGTTCGCAAATTTAATTACTCGCTCACCTCAAAATTAATGTCTCCCTGGCATTTTCCCGGTAGCACTCAGTCACACACCGTCCCCGAGGCCGCGACCCGCAGACCGGCACCGACAGAAGAAGCGCCCGTGGAAACAGGGACAACGGCAAGCTAACGCATCTGCTTCGTGAGCCGACAATGCCCTCATTGTCTCTTCCGCCGCGAGGTCGCCCGCGGAGTAGCAAAAATCGCAGGCTACCGCGGCCCCACTGCTCGGATGACTCTCGCGGGGGATCCTCCACGATTCGCGAGCACAATGGAACACTGAGAGGGAGATGGCACCCCATCTACGCCGTAAGTGAGGTAGAGACTACTTTTCGCCCGCGGAGTAGGTACTGCGGCTACTCCGCAGGGAGTAGGTACTGACTACTCCGCACGACCGCACGGAGTACTGGCTACTCCGAATACACGATAGATGTCACGCCAGGACTCCATGCGGAGCAGCCAGTACCCAGTACTCCGCGCCCGAAAACTAGTCTCTATATATCTCAGTGAAGGAAAACACCGGTCGAGCGAGCTCATTTGTTTTGGGAGGTGAGCCTTCGCGCGGGATTTATGCAAAGTAATTTTTATACCATGGGGAGGATACAGCAATTGGCACACTCAGAGAAGTTCCTCGTAAAAATTTCGGTAAAGATCACCATAAAATTTAATTAATAATAATTTTTCCGGGAATATAGCTTTGTAATCTTTACGTAAATACTACTGTCTTTTTTAAAGAACTTTTCGTGTAAAAATAGCTTGCAAACCGTCCCGTGATTATTTTACTTTATTTCTACTGATAGCTTCACTGTAATATTTCAAGGTACACGTTTATAAATTTATCACTTACAAATTGATTTTAAAATTGAAGAGGTAGCAGTTTTTTTTTATCGGGTTTCTCTACTTTGTAACTAGTACGATAATAAATAATAACACAAGTGATTAATTAAATGGGTAGCAATGATATTTCATTTACTGAATTTCCGTCGTACAAGATACAAATGCGTTTTCTAATAACCAGAAATTTACACTCATTAATTACCCGCTAATAAACACGTGCACCTTAAAATCCCGCAGAGAAATAATACCGCTAAAAAGTCGTCGGTGTATAAATTATCAGAAGCCGCGGCGATTAATCGCTCGAGGAAGCTCGCAGCCGGCAATTAGACGACGATCGTAGCGGTTCGCACTTCAGGAGCGGTCCCCGTGCGATTATATACAATCCCAGCGCGCCCGTAAAATTCCCAAGCGATAATTGCACCGAGCGCGAGATCCGAAAGCTCTCTGGCCGATCGCTGAACCTTTCTCCTCCGATCGCGTCTTTATTTCCGAGTTTCCTCTTTTTGCCGCGGTGGGATTGTAATTTGTATCGAATGACAGACCTGTGATTTCGTCGGTAAACAGACCTAACGTGCTAATTAAAAGATCGGCTACAATTAAGGCGAAACTTGTCCTTACGAGATGTCGTTCCATAAAGAAACCAGAATAAATGCTTGCCGTTGTCGTTCTCTCCGGTATTGATGCACGCCACCTTTTTTATGCTCGAGCAAACATGAGCGCGTGGATCAATTAGGCATTAAAAGCCTGAGATTAATTGCCCTTTTTTTAAGTTCTCCCATGGTCTTAATTAATTTATCGCGGTAACGTAAATAAATAAAAATCTTATTATTACTTTTCTCAAATTTTACAATTAAACGGGAACTCGACGAACAAAAACGGCTTATGAGCGAATCTCAAACGTTTAAATTTAACGAGGTTTATAGTTGGCGTAAACTGCAGACTCGATTCGATTAACTGTTTTCAATGCGAAATTTTTCCGGCTTTCGAAACTTTCGTCATTGATTATTTGAGAGGGCCAATAAAGATATAAGACACTTGACAACTTTATTATTTCTAGCTGATATCGTGAAAAAAGTACCTGAGAAATATCGTGCAAGTAGTGAACCTGCGAATTCCACGCCGTAAATGTGAAAAGAGCTTTTAAAGCCTCCGGTAAGAACTTGGCTTTGATTTTTACGATTCGATAAAGTATTTAGGTTTACACTCTTACGAAAGTATTTCAAAGATATAAAAAAAAAAAAAACATTAACTTCGCTATATGCAGAAATCACGAAAATCCGAAGTAATGAAACAACAACACTAAAGTCAAAATTGCATAATTCGAGTTTCATCTCTAATATAACTACAACTCTGGCTATCAAATGCGCGCGTGATATAAATCCCTCGAAAAATCCTTTGCTCGCGAGTGTCACGGTTTAAGGTAAAATAACGCGGCTTTTTGTCACTCCGTCCTTTCACTTCGCGGCTCCGGGTCCAGCGTGTAAACTTTCGCGGCGCGCTAATAAAGCCTAATGGTAATCCAATTTATGTTTCGCACAGCATCCGGCCGACAAAAACACACGGCTACACTGTAAGGTAAACTCGGCGGTGCTTGCGCGGCCGTAAAATAAAAAAGGCTATCGTGCGTGAAATCGCTTAATTTCCCAAAGTTCGTGACGCTTGTCCTACGTGCTCTCGCGCGCTTTTATCAAGCGCCGTTGCTCAACCCCGCCATTTCCTCCGCTCACGAAGCACCGCACTTTAAATTATTCGGGAACTAAGTTTGGAATTGCGTTTCGTAACTCTCGTTATTGTGAAAACTATGAAGCTTCAAAAAGTATGTAAAGTCCTTTTTTAAACGCAAAATGAGAACTATTTAAGCACACTATACACCAAGAGAATTTTCTCGTGAAAAAACATAATGAAAAATAAGCATATTAAAGTTCGGGTGATGGACCGATGTCTCGAGAAAAATGACTTGCAGTCCGCATTTAATAACGATTCAAGCCCGGACGCCTTGGCAAAAAGATCGCTCCATTATGCCGGCGCTTAGAAAGCTGCGCCAGACGAGGGAACCCCGGGAAAGCCCTAATCACCGGTGTCGCGCGTCTCTCCCGAGCGATTACGTGCCGGTGTCGCGATCACGCGCCTCTTTCCGCCCCGGCGCTCGCCTCACTCGAAACTGGTTTCAGCGATTTTTCGAATCGGCGACAAGCTCTCGCGCGGCAGCCCCCCCTCGAGAGGCGACGTCGCGGAGGATAAGCCCCGCGGCCACTTTATCTCGCCGGGACTCTGAAAAAAAAAAAGAAGGAAACGACCGGGAATAAAGGTTACGAGTCTGGAGCGGCGCGCGGATTATTGCGACGGACGTGGCCACGATAAAAGCCGACGGCTTTCCCCGATTGGGCTGCCACTTTTACTCGGCTTTGTTATGTTTCATTCCCCGCGTTATTGACAAGTTCTCGGCCGTATCGCCGGAGCGTAATCCGATTTATTTTTCGTGCGGCCCTCGAGGAGAGCCGCCGATGGATTAACGCGAGCTGCGCGCGATGGAAAAGTGGCTATAATGTCAAAACACGAGGAATGCGATAAGGGAGAAGCCGGCCGAATCGAAAATGGAATGTATATCGTGTGAATATACTGCGAAAGCTGTCGAAAGCAGCGATAAACCTCAATAAAACGAAATTAGTCCGTCCTAGAATAATTGTTGCTATTTATATAATTGTGTTACGGAGTTTATTTATAGTCTTAACCGGTAGCTGTCAGGTTTATTTACTTCTTACAACAGATTTTTTATTTTACTAGTTGATATATTAATTAACATTTGATGTAATTGTATTATTTTTTTTTTTATCAACTACTCGTTAAATTTAATGAACGTTAGAGTTAATTAAAATAAAAATGTTCTGTATATCTCGTCATATTTGATGAATTACGAAAGATCAATAAATTAATTTTTCCAAACAATGTATCTCGCTTCTGACTGAATTCAAAGCTGATAAGTGCACCGTCGTTCCGTCGCTCAGAGGGGGAGTATACGCAAATGACTTGCGCGTATTAAAATGAAATAAAAGAAGGAGGCCTATACGCGTTTACTTTTCTTCATTACGGAATGAAATTGCGTCAACTCGCATTGCGGGTCGCTGCTTCGGCGCAGTCGACGTAATTTAGAAATAAAAAAAAATAATTGAAAGAGTCGTTAGCATTGCGAAATGACTCATCGGTGATGTCACCTCGCGCGTGTCTATACCCTTCACGGCATCTGCTCCGCGGCAATGAGTATGCTCTGAAAGAAGTGATGCTTTGTTGGGAGGATGCGCGTCTCGCACTTTCTCGTTATCGGAAATGCTTTGGAACTAACAAATTAATAGATCGATATACTTTTTATATGTAAAAAATTACGTATTCGTTAAAAAATTACTAATTCTCTTAATGGAACTCTCTAAATATGAATATGTGAAATTTCACATATTAAATGTGCATAGTAACATTTTGAAAATGTGAAAACACGTCCACATAAAATATGTGAATAGTGACATATCAAATATGTGAAATATAAATTCTACAAATGTAATATGTGAATATTCACATATACAATATGTGAAATATACAATTAAATTGTACACGGAGAGAAAAAAAAT